>SDVV010038746.1:0-10700 GCA_016164225.1 Gammarus roeselii | reverse complement strand
TAGTTGTTTTAGTTGTTTTAGTTGTTTAGTTGTTTTAGTTGTTTTAGTTGTTTTAGTTGTTTTAGTTGTTTTAGTTGTTTTAGTTGTTTTAGTTGTTAGTTGTTTTAGTTGTTTCAGTTGATATAGTTGATTCAGTTCGTATAGTTGTTTTAGTTGTTTAAGTTGTTTTAGTTGTTTTAGTTGTTTTAGTTGTTTTAGTTGTTATAGTTGTTATAGTTGTTTTACTTGTTTCATTTGTTGCACTTGTTTTAGTTGTTTTAGTTCTTATAATTGTTTCTGTTGTTTTGATTTTTTTAGTTGTTGTAGTTGTTATAGTTGTTTTAGTCGTTCTAGTGTTCGTAGTTGTTTCAGTTGTTTCAGTTGTTTCAGTTGTCTCAGTTGTTTTAGTTGTTTTAGTTGATTAGCTTTTTAATTGTTTTAGTTGTTATCGTTGTTTTAGTTGTTTAGTTGTTTAGTTGTTATAGTTGTTTTAGTTGTTACAGTTGTTTTAGTTGTTTTTTATTTATTTTTAGTTAATTTAGTCGTTTAGTTGTTTAGTTGTTCTAGTTGTTTTAGTTGTTTTAGTTGTTTTAGTTGTTATAGTTGTTAGAGTTGTTTCAGTTGTTCTAGTTGTTATAGTTGTTTTAGTTGTTATTGTTGTTTTACTTGTTTTAGTTGTTCTAGTTGTTATAGTAGTTTTAGTTGTTTTAGTTGTTCTAGTTGCTTGGTTGTTTTAGTTGTTTAGTTGTTTAGTTGTTTTAGTTGTTCTAATTGTTTTAGTTGTTTCAGTTGTTATAGTTGTTTTACTTGTTTAACTTGTTTTAGTTGTTTTAGTTGTTTTAGTTGTTATAGTTGTTGCAGTTGTTTTAGTTGTTTTAGTTGTTGTAGTTGTTATAGGTGTTTAGTGGGTTTAGTTGTTTTACTTATTTTAGTTGTTTCAGTTGTTTCAGTTGTTTCAGTTGTTTCAGTTGTTTCAGTTGTTTTAGTTGTATAAGTTGTTTAGTTGTTTTAGTTGTTATAGTTGTTTTAGTTGTTCAGTTGTTTTAGTTGTTCTAGTTGTTTTAGTTGTTATAGTTGTTTCAGTTGTTCTAGTTGTTTTAGTTGTTTTAGTTGTTTTAGTTGTTTAGTTGTTTAGTAGTTTTAGTCGTTTTAGTTGTTATAGTTGCTCTAGTTGTTCTAGCTGTTTTAGTTGTTATAGTGGTTTGAGTTGTTTTATGTGTTATAGTTGTTTTAGTTGTTTCAGTTGTTTTAGTTGTTTTAGTTGTTCTAGTTGTTATAGTAGTTTTTAGTTGCTTGCGTTGTTCTAGTTGTTTAGTGGTTAAAGTTTTTATAGTTGTTTTATTTGTTTTAGTTGTTATAGTTGTTTCAATTGTTTTAGTTGTTTTAGTTGTTTAGTTGTTTATTTGTTTTAGTTGTTTTAGTTGTTTTAGTTGTTTTAGTTGTTATAGTTGTTCTAGTTGTTTTAGTTGTTTTAGTTGTCATAGTTGTTATAGTTGTTCATGTTGTTTTAGTTGTTTTAGTTGTTATAGTTGTTATAGTAGTTTTAGTCGTTTTAGTTGTTATAGTTGTTCTAGTTGTTCTAGTTGTTTTAGTTGTTATAGTTGTTTTAGTTGTTTATGTGTTATAGTTGTTTTAGTTGTTTGAGTTGTTTTAGTTGTTTTAGTTGTTCTAGTTGTTATAGTAGTTTTTAGTTGCTTGCGTTGTTCTAGTTGTTTAGTGGTTTCAGTTTTAATAGTTGTTTTATTTGTTTTAGTTGTTATAGTTGTTCCAATTGTTTTAGTTGATTTAGTTGTTTAGTTGTTTTAGTTGTTTTAGTTGTTTAGTTTTTTTTAGTTGTTTTAGTTGTTTTAGTAGTTAGTTGTTTCAGTTGATATAGTTGATTCAGTTCTTATTGTTGTTTTAGTTGTTTTAGTTGTTTTAGTTGTTTTAGTTGTTATAGTTGTTATAGTTGTTTAGTTGTTTTAGTTGTTTAAGTTGTTTAAGTTGTTTTAGTTGTTTTAGTTGTTCTAGTTGTGTTAGTTGTCTTAGTTGTTTTAGTTGTTTTAGTTGTTGTAGTTGTTTCAGTTGTTTAAGTTGTTTCAGTTGTTCAAGTTGTTTTAGTTGTTTTAGTTGTTCTAGTTGTTTTAGTTGTTTAAGTTGTTATTGTTGTTTTACTTGTTTCACTTGTTTTAGTTGTTTTAGTTGTTATAATTGTTTCAGTTGTTTTAGTTGTTTTAGTTGTTGTAGTTGTTATAGTTGTTTTAGTTGTTATAGTCGTTATAGTGTTTGTAGTTGTTTCAGTTGTTTCAGTTGTTTCAGTTGTTTGATTTGTTTCAGTACTTGCAGTTGTTTCAGTTGTTTCAGTTGTTTCAGTTGTTACAGTTGTTATAGTTGTTTTAGTTGCTACAGTTGTTTTAGTTGTTCTTAGTTGTTTTAGTTGTTATAGTTGCTCTACTTGGTCTAGCTGTTTTAGTTGTTATAGTTGTTTTAGTTGTTGTAGTTGATTTAGTTTTTTTAGTTGTTCTAGTTGCTCTAGTTGTTGTAGATGTTTTAGTTGTTCGACTTGTTTTAGTTGTTTTAGTTGTTTTAGTTGTTGAAGTTGTTTAGTTGTTTTCGTTGTTATAGTTGTTTCAGTTGTTATAGTTGTTTACTTGTTTCACTCATTTTAGTTGTTTTAGTTGTTTTAGTTGTTATAGTGGTTTCAGTTGTTTTAGTTGTTATAGTTGTTGTAGTTGTTATAGGTGTTTAGTTGTTTTAGTTGTTTTAGTTATTTTATTTGTTTCAGTTGTTTCAGTTGTTTAGGTTGTTTGAGGTGTTTCAGTTGTTTCAGTTGTTTTAGTTGTATTAGTTGTTTAGTTGTTTCAGTTGTTTTAGTTGTTATAGTTGTTTTAGTTGTTTAGAAATTTTGGTTGTTTTAGTTGTTTTAGTTCTTTTAGTTGTTCCAGTTGTTATAGTTGTTTTAGTTGTTTTAGTTGTTTTAGTTGTTTAGTTGTTTATTTGTTTCAGTTGTTTTAGTTGTTTTAGTTTTTTTTGTTTTTTTTAGTTGTTATAGTTGTCCTAGTTGTTTTAGTTGTTATATGTATCATAGTTGTTATGGTTGTTCATGTTGTTTTAGTTGTTTTAGTTGTTATAGTTGTTTTAGTAGTTATAGTCGTTTTAGTTGTTATAGTTGCTCTAGTTGTTCTAGCTGTTTTAGTTGTTATAGTTGTTTTAGTTGTTCTATGTGTTATAGATGTTTTAGTTGTTTAGTTGTTTTAGTTGTTCTGGTTGTTATAGTAGTTTTTAGTTGCTTTCGTTGTTCTAGTTGTTTAGTGGTCTCAGTTGTTATAGTTGTTTTATTTGTTTTATTTGTTATAGTTGTTTCAATTGTTTTAGTTGTTATAGTTGTTCTAGTTGTTTTATGTGTTGTTGTTGTTTTAGTTGTTCTAGTTGTTTATAGTTGTTCTAGTTGTTTTAGTTGTTTTAGCTGTTTCAGTTGTTGTAGTTGTTTTAGTTGTTTTAGTTGTTTCAGTTGTTTTAGTTGTTATAGTTGTTATAGTTGTTATTGTTGTTTTAGTTGTTTTAGTTGTTTAAGTTGTTTGAGTTGTTTTGTTGTTTTAGTTGTTCAAGTTGTGTTGGTTGTTTTAGTGGTTTGAGTTCTTGAGTTGTTGTAGTTGTTTTTACTTTTAGTTTAACTTAAACAACTAAAACAACTAAAACAACTATAACAACTATAACAACAATAACAACTAAACAACTGAAACAACTAAAACAAGTAAAACAACTATAACAACTGAAACAACTAAAACAGCTAAAACAACTAGAACAACTATAAACAACTATAACAACTAAAACAACTAAAACAACTACGACACATAAAACAACTAGAACAACTATAACAACTAGAACAATTGAAACAACTATAACAACTAAAACAAATAAAACAACTATAACAACTGAAACCACTAAACAACTTGAACAACGCAAGCAACTAAAAACTACTATAACAACTAGAACAACTAAAACAACTAAAACAACTAAAACAACTAAAACAACTAGAAGAACTAAAACAACTATAACACATAGAACAACTAAAACAACTATAACAACTAAAACAGCTAGAGCAACTAGAGCAACTATTACAACTAAAACGACTAAAACTACTAAAACAAATATAACAACTAAAACAACTAAAACAACATGAACAACTATAACAACTATGACAACTAAAACAACAAAAAACAACTATAACAACTATAACAACTAAAACAACTAAACAACTAAACAACTAAACAACTAAAGCAACCATAACAACTAAAACAACTAAAACAACTGAAACAACTAAAACAACTAAAACATCTAGAACAACTAAAACAACTGAACAACTAAAACAACTATAACAACTAAAACAACTAAAACAACTAAACAACTTATACAACTAAAATAACTGAAACAACTGGAACAACTGAAACAATTAAAATAAGTAAAACAACTAAACCCACTAAACACCTATAACAACTACAACCAACAACTAAAACCACTAAAACAACTGTACCAACAATAACAACTGAAACAACTAAAACAACTAAAATAAGTGAAACAAGTAAAACAACTATAACAACTGAAACAACTAAAACAATTAGAACAACTAAAACAACTAAACAACTGAAACAACTAAAACAACTATAACAACGAAAACAACTAAACAACTAAAACAACTATAACAACTAAAACAACTATAACAACTAAAACAACTAGAACAACTAAAACAACTAAAACAACTATAACAACTGAAACAACTAAAACAACTAAACAACTAAAACAACCAAACAACTAAAACAACTAAAACAACACAAACAACTAAAACAAGTAGAACAACTAAAACAACTAAAACAACTAGAGCAACTAAAACAACTAAAACAACTAGTACAACTACAACAACTATAACAACTAAAACAGCTAGAACAAGTAGAGCATCTAGAACAACTAAAACAACTAAAACTACTATAACAACTACAACAACTAAACAACTAAAACAACGAGAACAACTAAAACAACCATAACAACTAGAACAACTAAAACAACTAAAACAACTATAACAACTAAAACAACTAAAACAACTAAAACAACTTGAACAACTAAACAACTAAACGACTAAATTAACTAAAAAAACTAAAAAAAAATAAAACAACTGTACCAAATAAAACAACTATAACTACTAAACAACTAAACAACTAAAATAACTATAACAACTAGAACAATTAAAACAGCTAATCAACTAAAACAACTATAACAACTGAAACAACTGAAACAACTGAAACAACTTAAACAACTGAAACAACTGAAACAACTGAAACAACTACAAACACTAAAACGACTAAAACAACTATAACAACTACAACAACTAAAACCACTAAAACAACTGAAACAATTACACAAACTAAAAGAACTAAAACAAGTGAAACAAGTGAAACAAGTAAAACAACTATAACAACTTAAACAACTAAAACAACTAGAACAACTAAAATAACTAAAACAACTTGAACAACTGAAACAACTTAAACAACTGAAACAACTACAACAACTAAAACAACTAAAACAACTATAAAAACTAACCCAATAAAACAACTAAAACAACTAAAACAACTTAAACAACTTAAACAACTAAAACAACTAACAACTAAAACAACTAAAACAACTAAAACAACTAAAACAACTAAAACAACTAAAACAACTAAAACAACTAAAACATCTATAACAACTAAACAACTAAAACAACTAAAACAACTATAACAACTAAAACAACTAAACAATTAGAACAACTACAACAACTAAAACAACTATAACAACTAGAACAACTAAAACAACTAAAACAACTGAAACAACTGAAACAACTGAAACAACTGAAATAACTATAACAACTAAAACAACTAAAAGAACTAAAACAACTAAACAATTAAAACAATTATAACAACTAAAACCACTTAAACAACTAAAACAACTTCAACAACTAAAACAATTAAAACAACTATAACAACTAAAACAACTAAAAACAACTACAACAACTAAACAACTCAAACCACTAAAACAACCAACACAACTAGAACAACTAAAACAACAAAACAACTTAAACAACTTAAACAACTAAAACAACTAAAACAACAATAACAACTATAACAACTATAACAACTAAAACAACTGAAACAACTAAAACAACTATAACAACTGGAACAACTAAAACAACTAAAACAACTAAAACAACTATAAACAACTAGAACAACTAAAACAACTAAAACAACAACAACACATAAAACAACTAGAACAACTATAACAACTAAAACAATTGAAACAACTATAACAACTAAAACAAATAAAACAACTATAACAACTGAGACCACTAAACAACTAGAACAACGAAAGCAACTAAAAACTACTATAACAACCAGAACAACTAAAACAACTAAACAACTAAAACATCTATAACACATAGAACAACTAAAACAACTATAACAACTAAAACAGCTAGAACAACTAGAGCAACTATAACAACTCAAACGACTAAAACTACTAAAACAACCATAACAACTAAAACAACTATAACAACTAAAACAACTAAAACAACATGAACAACCATAACAACTTTGATAACTATAACAACTAAAACAACTAGAACAACTATAACAACTAAAAAAACTAAAACCACTAAAACAACTAAAACAACTAAAACAACTAAACAACTAAACAACTAAAACAACTAAACAACTAAAACCACTATAACAACTGGAACAACTAAAACAACTAAAACAACTAAAACAAAAACAACTGAAACAACTATAACAACTAAAACAACTAAAACAACTAAAATAAGTGAAACAAGTAAAACAACTATAACAACTGAAACAACTAAAATAATTAGAACAACTAGAACAACTAAAAAACTAAAACAACTGAAACATCTATAACAACGAAAACAACTAAACAACTAAAACAACTATAACATCTAAAACAACTATAACAACAAAAACAACTAGAACAACTAAAACAACTAAAACAACTATAACAACTGAAACAACTAAAACAACTAAAACAACTAAACAACTAAAACAACCAAACAACCAAACAACTAAAACAACTAAAACAACTAAAACGAGTAGAACAACTAAAACAAATAAAACATCTAGAGCAACTAAAACCACTAAAACAACTAGTACGACTACAACAACTATAACAACTAAAACAGCTAGAACAAGTAGAGCAACTATAATAACTAAAACAACTAAAACTACTATAACAACTACAACAACTAAAACAACTAAAACAACAAGACCAAATAAAACAACTATAACAACTAGAACAACTAAAACAACTAAAACAACTATAACAGCTAAAACAACTAAAACAACTAAAACAACTAGAACAACTAAAACAACTAAACGATTAAATTAACTAAAAAACTAAGAAAAACTAAAACAACTGTGGCAACTAAAACAACTATAACAACTAAACAACTAAACAACTAAAACAACTATAACAACTAAAACAATTAAAACAGCTAATCAACTAAACAACTAAACCAACTGAAACAACTGGAACAACTGAAACAACTGAAACAACTGAAACAACTGAAACAACTGGAACAACTGAAACAACTACAAACACTAAAACGACTAAAACAACTATAACAACTACAACAACTAAAACCACTAAAACAACTGAAACAATTATAACAACTAAACAACTAAAACAAGTGAAACAAGTGAAACAAGTAAAACCACTATAACAACTTAAACAACTAAAACAACTAGAACAACTAAAACAACTAAAACAACTTGAACAACTCAAACAACTCAAACAACTAATACAACTACAACAACTAAAACAACTAAAACAACCATAACAACTAACACAACTAAAACAACTATAACAACTAAAACAATTATAACAACTAAACAACTAAAACAAGTGAAACAAGTGCAACAAGTAAAACAACTATAACAACTTAAACAACTAAAACAACTAGAACAACTAAAATAACTAAAACAACTATAACAACTAGAACAACTAAAACATTTAAAACAACTAGAACAACTGAAACAATTTAAACAACTAAAACAACTACAACAACTAAAACGAGTGAAACAACTATAACAACTAACACAACAAAAACAACTAAAACAACTATAACAACTAAACAACTAAAACAATTAGAACAACTACAACAACTAAAACAACTAGAACAACTAGAACAACTAAAACAAATAAAACAACTATAACAACTGAAACAACTAAACAACTAGAACAACTAAAGCAACTAAAAACTACCATAACAACTTGAACAACTAAAACAACTAAAACAACTAAAACAACTATAACAACTAGAACAACTAAAACAACTATAACAACTAAAACAGCTTGAACAATTAGAACAACTAAAACAACTAAAACAACTGAAACAACTATAACAACTAAAACAACAATAACAACTAAAACAACTGAAACAACTAAAACAACTAAAACAACTAGAACAACTAAAACAACTGAACAACTAAAACAACTATAACAACTAAAAAAACTAAAACAACTAACAACTTATACAACTAAAACAACTGAAACAACTGAAACAACTGAAACAACTGAAACAACTGAAACAACTAAAATAAGTAAAACAACTAAACCCACTAAACACCTATAACAACTACAACAACTAAAACAACTAAAATAACTGAAACAACTATAACAACTAAAACAACTATAACAACTAAAATAAGTGAAACAAATAAAACAACTATAACAACTGAAACAACTAAAACAATTAGAACAACTAAAACAACAAAAAAACTAAAACAACTGAAACAACTATAACAACGAAAACAACTAAACAACTAAAACAACTATAACAACTAAAATAACTATAACAACTAAAACAACTAGAACAACTAGAACAACTAAAACAACTAAAACAACTATAATAACTGAAACAACTAAAACAACTAAGCAACTAAAACAACCAAACAACTAAACAACTAAACAACTAAAACAACTATAACAAGTTGAACAACTAAAACAAATAAAACAACTAGAGCAACTAAAACAACTATAACAACTAGTACAACTACAACAATTTAACAACTAAAACAGCTAGAACAAGAAGAGCAACTATAACAACTAAAACAACTAAAACTACTATAACAACTACAACAACTAAAACAACTAAAACAACAAGACCAAATGAAACAACTATAACAACTAGAACAACTAAAACAACTAAAACAACTATAACAACTAAAACAAATAAAACAACTAAAACGACTAGAACAACTAAAACAACTAAACGATTAAATTAACTAAAAAACTAAAAAAAACTAAAACAACTGTGACACCTAAAACAACTATAACAACTAAAAAACTAAACAACTAAAACAACTATAACAACTAAAACAATTAAAACTGCTAATCAACTAAAACAACTAAAACAACTGAAACAACTGAAACAACTGAAACAACTGGAACAACTGAAACAATTACAAACACTAAAACGACTAAAACAACTATAACAACTACAACAACTAAAACCACTAAAACAACTGAAACAATTATAACAACTAAACATCTAAAACAAGTGAAACAAGTGAAACAAGTAAAACAACTATAACAACTTAAACAACTAAAACAACTAGAACAACTAAAACAACTAAAACAACTTGAACAACTGAAACAACTCAAACAACTAAAACAACTACAACAACTAAAACAACTAAAACAACAATAACAACTAACACAACTAAAACAACTAAAACAACTAAAACAACTTAAAAAACTTAAACAACTAAAACAACTAGACAACTATAACAACTATACCAACTAAAACAACTAAAACAACTAGAACAACTAAAACAACTATACGAACTGAATCAACTATATCAACTGAAACAACTAAAACAACTAACAACTAAAACAACTAAAACAACTAAAACAACTAAAACAACTAAAACAACTGAACAACTAAAACAACTAAAACAACTATAACAACTAAAACAACTAAATCAATTAGAACAAATACAACAACTACAACAACTATAACAACTAGAACAACTAAAACAACTAAAACAACTGAAACAACTGAAACAACTGCAACAACTGAAATAACTATAACAACTAAAACAACTAAAACAACTTAAACTACTAAACAATTAAAACAACTAGAACAACTATAACAACTAAAACCACTAAAACATCTAAAACAACTACAAAAACCTTAACAACTAAAACAACTATAACAACTAAAACAACTAAAAACAACTACAACAACTAAACAACTCAAACAACTATAACAACTAACACAACTAAAACAACTAAAACAACAAAACAACTTAAACAACTTGATTAACTAAAACAACTAAAACAACAATAACAACTATAACAACTATAACAACTATAACAACTAAAACAACTGAAACAACTAAAACAACTAAAACAACTATAACAACTGAAACAACTAAAACAACTAAAACAACTAAAACAACTATAAACAACTAGAACAACTAAAACAACTACAACACATAAAACAACTTGAACAACTATGACAACTAAAACAATTGAAACAACTATAACAACTAAAACAAATTAAACAACTATAACAACTGAAACCACTAAACAACTAGAAAAACGGAAGCAACTAAAAACTACTATAACAACCAGAACAACTAAAACAACTAAAACAACTGCAACATCTATAACACATAGAACAACTTAAACAACTATAA
>SDVV010038745.1:0-10700 GCA_016164225.1 Gammarus roeselii | reverse complement strand
GGAGAGAGCACTGATGAATTTTGTGCTGATATCGAGGAGAGTGGTGGGAAGGCTGTTGGATGTGCGGGTGTTGAGAGGGGAGGGTGGAGGAGTGTCTGACCATCTGCTGGTGGAAGGTAGATGAAGAGTGGAGCAGAAGTGGAAGGGCAACAAACGAGTGGGAAGAGGGAGAGAAGAGAGGTAGTGGAAGTGAGTGGACTTAATCCGAAAAGTAGAGCAGAGGAGTTCCAGCAGGCGTTGAAGGAAGAATATGACAACGTGAGAGGACAGGATATAAGAGGTGCGGAAGAAGAATGGGAGACGATAAGGGATGCGTTGCTGAGATGTGCGAAGAAGGTGTGTGGTGCGCGCCGTGTGGGCGGGTGCAGGAGGAAAGGCTGGGAGTGATGGAATGAGGAGGTCAAACTGGCGTGGCACAGAAAAGAGGTGCGTTTGAGGAGTGGTTGCAGGTGGAGTCAGAGGTGGCTTGTGAAAGGTACAAAGAGAGGAAAAACGAGGTGAAGCGGGTGGTGAGGAGAGCCAAAAGGGACGCTGATGCCAGGTGGGGCAGACAGTTGTGCCAGAATTTTGAGGAGGACAAAAAGATGTTCTGGAAAGAGGTGAGGAGGGTGAGAAAGGGAAAGACTGGAAAGGATGAATTGGTGAAAGATGAAAACAGCCAGTTGTTGTTGGAAAGTGGTAGTGTACGGAAGAGGTGGGCCAAGTATTTTGATGAGTTGATGAATGTCGAGGATGACAGAGAGGCTGACATTGTTGCTGTGGGTGGTGGTGCCAAGATGCCAAATATGGGAGAAAGACTTGTTGCGGACATTACCAGAGAAGAGGTGTAGGAGGCGGTGGACGTGATGAAAGCAGGGAAAGCCCCTGGTTTGTATGGAGTTGCGACAGAGTGCCTGAAGAAGGGTGGAGTAACGATTGTCAAATGGTTGGTGAGGTTACTGAACTTGGGTTTAGCGTCAGGCGTGGTACCGAGTGAGTGGCGCAGTGCCTGCATTGTTCGGCTACATAAGGGCAAAGGAGATAAAAATGAATGCTGCAACTTGAGAAGTATCACTCTGTTATGTGCGGTTGGTGAGTTGTACGGGAGAGTGCTGATAAAGAGAATTAGAGACTGTACGGACACTGCGCAATTGGAGAGGAACAGTGTGGCTTTAAGAGTGGTAGAGGGTGTACCGATCAGATTTTTGCAGTGAGACAGGTATGTGAGAAGTACCTTGCCAAAGGAAAGGATGTGTTCTGGGCCTTCATGGATCTGGAGAATACATACGACAGAATTGACAGGGAAGTGCTGTGGAAGGTGTTGCGTTTGTATGGAGTGGGCGGACACCTGTTGAAAGCAGTGCAGAGTTTCTATGCTGACAGCCGAGCATGTGTCAGAGTGGGGAGCGAGGTGAGTGATTGGTTCACAGTGAAAGTGGGACTGAGACAAGGCTGCGTGATGTTCCCCTGGCTGTTCAACCTCTATATGGATGGAGGGGTCAGGGAGGTGAACGCGAGTGTGCTGGGTCGTGGCTTGGAACTCTTGGAAGGGAATGGGCCGAGTTGGCAGTTGAGCCAGTTGCTATTTGCTGATGATACGGCCCTGGTTGCGGATTCGGAGGAGAAGCTATGTAGGCTAGTGCATGAGTTTGGTAGAGTGTGTGAAAGGAGAAAGCTTCGCGTGAACGTGGGTAAGAGTAAAGTAATGAGATGCTCGAGGACTGTCGATGCGACTAAAATTAGTGTCACCCTAAATGGAGAGCTCTAGGAGGAAGTTCAGTGTTTTAAGTATCTGGGCTCCCATGTGGAGAAAACTTAACTAGTGGAAACTGAAGTGAAGGCGCGAGTGAAGGAGGGATGTAAAGAGTTGAGTGCACTAAAGAGTGTAATGAGCTGTCGGACGTTGGGGATGGAAACAAGGAGAGGGCTGTATGAGGGTGTTGTTGTCCCAACTGTACTCTACGGAGCTGAGGTTGGGGGGGTGAGAGCAGAGGAGAAAAAAAGGTTGAATGTTTTCGAGATGAAGTGTTTGAGGAGCATGGCTGGAGTAACGCTGAGAGACCAGATCACCAACAACGTGGTTCGAATCAGAACAGGGATGGTGAAGAAGTTGGAGAACTGAGTGGATTCGCGTGTACTAAGATGGTTCGGGCACATGGAGAGGATGGATGAAGGGAGATTAGTGAAAAGGGTGATGAATGCGGAGGCGAGTGGTCGCAGGCCTAGAGGTAGACCAAAGTTTGGGTGGATGGATGGTCTGAAGCAGGCGTTGGGAAGGAGAGACATGAATGTGGAGGTGGCGAGAGAGGGTGCAATGAACAGGCGTGATTGGAGAATGGTTGTGAATGGATGTGAATGGTTGATTTGACGCTGCTCTGATGTGCTTTCCCGCCCTTGGCATCCCGCTGTCGGGATGGTCGTGGGTGGGAGGGGCCCGGCCATTATGACGCGGCGGGGGCAAACTAGTGAAAACTGTTGGGCCCTGCTGCTGACGACGGATCCTCGGACTGCACTCGTGACCCAGAGTGTAAGTTGAGCGGCTACCGGCCGGACCCTTTAGCACAAAAGGGCTAAGTTGTGTGAGTGTGAGCATATGAGGGTGTGAGGTGCGCCTTGTCGTCGGCCACCACCCTTTCTGGGGGATGCGGCCTAGTGTCTGTATCTGTATTATTCCTTGTTTCGTGGGCTCTATTATTTGTCTGTGCCCATTTTTCATTTTAGCCTTGTAGCCGGGGCGTTAGAATCTTGTTCCCGTATCCAAGCGTGTCGTTGAAGGCGACTATAAGGGCGCCCCGTAGCCGGGAGTAGAATCGTGCTACCGTAACCCCTGCGTGTCGTAAAAGGCGACTGAAAGGGGCGGAGCGAAGAGGCTAGGATTCCCATTCTCTGTAAAACCCTTCCTGGAGTGGTCTTGAGCACAGATTTTGCTCATACAGCTCAGTTGCTTACTATGTTCCCTGGTTTAGTTGTAGACTATAGCGAGTACACAATCCTGAATTAATATTAATGTGTTGGCTGTTAGTGAGACGTGGTTGTTGCCTTCTGTTGCATCATCCTTCATCGACATTGCTGACTACAGTTCCGTCAGGGGAGACAAGGATGGCACAGCTCGGAAGCATGGATCGTTGCTGTACCTGCATTAAGACATATCATTTCTGGTGTTTGAGGTGCCCATTCCTAATGTGGTGGTTGTGCACCTAATTGATTTTGATTTGCGGATTATGGCTGTTCATCGGCCTCCTTCTTATACAATTTTAGATAATACCGGCTTAATGGACTTTTTACTGAACTTTTGTCCTGACAAGGAGATGATCATTGCAGGTGATTTTAATTTACCAACAATTGATTGCTACATCCGGCCAATTGACATGCAATTTTTAAAATGTTTCTCATCTCTTGGACTTTTGCAGTGGGTAAGAGAGCCTACTTTTTTACTCCCTGACAATATACTGGATCTTTTTCTTACATCAGAGGATGGTCGTGTTGGTGAGGTGTTTGTGTTTCCGCCGCTGCCTTGCTGCCAGCATTCTCCTGTTGTGTTGGAGTATATCTTCAGTGGGAAGGGGCTGAAGCAGGTGGCTGTGGGGAGAGACGTATTTGGCACAAGGGGAATTATGGCAGAATTTTGGAGGCTCTGTCCCAGATTGACTGGGGGCTAGAATTTACCTTTTCTTTGGTGTGTGAAGATTTTTCCTTTCTTCAGTCTGTCTTTTTGTCCCTCATTGATAAGTTCATACCCCTCATGCCTGCTCGTTCTGGCCCCCCATGGTCTATGAGGGCGCCCCCTGCTCTTGCTCGAGAGAGATCAGAGGCATGGCTTGCATACAAGCGGGGCAGAGGGTCGCAACTCAGCCAGTGCTCTTGAAAGATTACAGATATTTAGTGAGCTGAATAGGCACTATAGAAACTTTTCCATTGACTCCAGGAAGAATTACAAGTCTAAATGACTTAACAGGCCTGATAACCGTAAGCTGTTTCATGCTTATGTGAGAAATAAAAAGATTGGTCGTCCAGCTGTGGGTCCTCTCCGCTTGCCGACGGGTGAGATACTGCAGGATCCTGGTAGGATGTGCGAAGTCTTTGCTGCTTCTTTTTTGGGAGTCTTTGTTAGTGCAGCTCCAACCCACCCAGCCCCTTCCCAGTTCTTTGCAGGGAGTTTGGCGGATGTTGACTTTCCTAGGTTGGAGGTCCAACGTGTCCTTTCTGATCTTGATCCCAGTTCCGGTGTAGGTCCAGATGGCTTCCATCCACATCTGCTAAGGAACTGTGCTGTTGAGCTCTCCCTCCCTCTTTGTTTGATTTTTCAAAAGTCATTGTGGACGGGAATGGTGCCTGAAGCCTGGAGCAGATCGTTGGTTGTACCAATATTCAAGGCTAAGTCCCACACTGATCCTCTGAATTACAGGCCTGTGAGCTAGACATCAGTTTGCTGTAAATCAAAGAAGAGAATGGTTGTATCACGGTTGACTGTGTATCTTGAGAGCAATAATATTTTATCACCTCATCAGCATGGTTTTCGGAGAGGCTGTAGCACTGAGGACCAATGCCGTTGACCTATGATGATGTTGGAAGGTGGGTTGATGAGGGATGTATTGTGGATGCTGTGATGCTGGATTTCTCAAAGGCGTTTGATGTGGTGAGTCATGCTGTGCTCCTGTCCAAATTGGAATCCTTAGGCGTTTGTAATTTTTTGCTAGCCTGGATCTCTGCATTCCTCTCTGGCAGAGTGATGAGCGTTTGTGTGAATGGCAGCGTGAGCAGCCCACTTGCTGTGACGAGTGGTGTGCCTCAGGGTTCTGTCCTTGGGCCGTTGTTGTTCCTGATTTATATTAATCACATCTCTAGTGGTCTCTCATGCAAGTTCAAAGCATTTGCTGATGACTAGAAGTTGTACTTGTGATACTCGCACAAGGACACTGAGTCAGCCGCTCAAGGTGTCCAATCACTGCAAAATGGGTTGGATGCAGTTGACTCTGTTGCACAATCATGGAACCTTGGACTGAATCCAGATAAGTGTGTTGTGCTGCGGTTTTTTAGAGGTCGTATTGATTTTGATGCTTTGGTTCCAGATAACCAGTATATCCTGCAGGGCAGAGTGTTGAAGTTTGTTCCTACACACAGAGACTTGGGCGTCAGTGTAGATACTAGTCTCCGATTCCACGATCATATTCGTGTGGTGGCTGCAAAGGCTGGTGGGTTGGCCAACTGTTTGTTGAGATCAACTGTTTGCAGGTCGCGGGAATTTATGCTGTCCCTATACGTTTTGCATATTTGTCCCCTTATTGAGTATGCATCCTGTGTTTGGAACACTGGATATTGTGGGAGCTGCAGGCTGCTTGAGTCTGTCCAGAGGAGATGGACTAAAAATATTGATGGACTTTCTGGCATGGACTAAGGAGATAGATCGTTTGAGGAGCCTGGATTTGTTTTCCATTAAGGCCGGCTTCTTAGGGCAGACCTGATCAAATATTGGAAAATTTTGCATGGAAACTCAGAGGATTTGCTAATTATGTTTTTTTTTGGCTCCGAGAGTTGGTACTAGAGGTCATGGGCTGAAGCTGGCGTTTCCTCCTCGCTCCTCTGATGTCCGCGGTAGGTCTTTCAGTGTGAGATGTGTTGGTGTGTGGAATAGCTTGCCCGCTGACGTAGTGCAGTTGACAGATATCACTCGCTATAAGCAAGCCCTTGCTGATCTGATGTACAAGGAATTTTTAGATTTTGACTAGGCTGATGAAGTTTAATTTATTTGTAGGGATGCATGTGTTAGCATGTATGTATTTTTTTCTAGTCTATATGCATATGTGTGTATATATGTATGTGTATGTTTTATATTGTGACCAACATAACTGCTGTATGATCAGTTGCCTGGAGCACAAATTTCCAGCTTTTTTCCGTTCCATTGTTTTGCCGGTCTTTGCTGTCTGGCATGCTGTGGCATTTGTGCCTCCTGTCATGCTCTGCACTCTGGCCTTGCTGGGGTGTGGGGTGGTCTTGGGGCAACCAAGATGAGAAACCAAGGTGAGAAACATCCCAAGCCGTTAGCAGGACAAACCTCTAATAGACCATGACCAAATAATTCTGGGTTACACCACAATTCTGCAACAAATCCATCCACATTACAAGTGGCTTGCTAATTTCCTCCCTAGCAGATATGCAATGATGTTGTTCAAGGCTTTGTCCTTTTCTCTCACTTTCAATGTTTTTTGCACAACCTACAAACACAACTCACCACCAACATCAGCTCATATACAGACCTAGCAATCATCACACAACACAGCAAAAACAAGTACGCAGTAGCACATCTACAGCAATACCTCGACTCTCTCAAAATCTGGTTGAAAGATAGCAGAATGAGTGTGTCCCCAAGGTCATCCCTCACATTGTCAACAATAAGTAAGAATGAGTGTGTCCCCCAAGGTCATCCTTCACACATTGTCAACAATAACTAAGAATGACTGTGTCCCAAAGGTCATCCCTCACATTGTCAACAATAACTAAGAATGAGTGTGTCCCCAAGGTCATTCCTCACATTGTCAACAATAACAAAGAATGAGTGTTTCCCCAAGGTTCCTGATTTGTCAACAATAACTAATGGTGAACCCCGCATCCACCCTCAGGTCACACTCATCAACACTCCCATACCCAACAATAGATGTGCACAGAGTTAGGTATGTCAAAGTTGTGTAGCTAGTGGTTTTTATTGACTGTGTATTAATCACATTTGCTCTAGTGTAGTTATGAAAAGAATGAGGTGGTTAATTGAGGGTTAGTGATCAAAATTCATGGTTCATAATTATTGAAAGGTGGTCTGAGGACATGTCTTGGCAGACTGCCCATTGAGGGTTTAGAGCATGAATGGGAGAGTCGAAGGAGACATCATAAGGGGACTTTTCAGTGTCAGGTTTAATAGGTTTGTAAGTTACTGTCAGTCATTTCTTATTATCAGTGTGTGGTTGGTCTATGAGGACATAACCTCTGTGATCAGTGTTTTATGAGGAGGTTGCAGTATTCAAATGGAGGTGTGTACTACGGTTGGCATGAGCTACATGGAGGGATGTATACGTTAAATAAATTGTATGGCTTCTTTGTATTTAAACAATTACCGATTGCACCTTCAGTATGCTGGCTAGTGGAAGTTGTGTGCGAGTGTATGCAGTTGTGTTCTTGAAGTAAAAAATGTATTGCACAAGAGTAACGAGTTTGCCACCACCATTGTTGTTGAGACTGTTGTAACGTGCTGTTCTGTATCAGGAAATTTGGGTGTTTGGTGTTTAGGATTCCTGTTTGAGTTAAGACTCCTGGATGAGAGTGACATGAATGTGGTTAGTGTTCATAGCTGAAAGGTTAGAGTTTTATTGTTGGACAAATGCAGTCTGTTTTCATTTGTAATATATTCAAGTGTCCAACAATAATTCTGGTTGTTGTGGTGATGCAGGCAATGATAGTGGGGTTGGTGAGTGTGGAGGTGGTTGAGGTGAATAGGCGGGTGTAAGACAAGGAGCCGGTGACAACATGGATAGCGCTGCGGGTGGAAGAGCCGCTCCCGGAATCGGCAAGGTCACAGGAGGGGAGCCATTAAGGGAGGGAGGGGTGCTGGGTGTTTGTGCGCTCTGTATTCATGTTGTGGGTTTGGTGGCATTTAATGCATTGCTACTGGCGTGGGTATATTTTTCTTTAGTAGTGGACACCACAGCATTGTTTTGTGAAGTGTAATGTCTCACATCAGCATTGGATTGCACCAAAGCAGCACATGTGGAAACGACCATAAGTGGGACATGAATAAGCAAGCACTGGGGCTAGGGTTGGGTTCTACATTACTGGCTTGGAGAATGTGAAGAAACATAGTTTTTATATACTTTCCATTAAAGAAAAATGATGGAAGTGGGTTGCAGCTCTGATGTCTGCCCACAGGCTGCATTCATGTCAGGGCCATCAGCAACGGCCAACCTCAGGGACTTTAGCTGAGCCCAGAGGACCAGCCCAACGCTCGTAGGTTCCCTAATTGGATGATGTGACTGGGTGTAAACTGTGTGTAGGCCTAAAGGAAGACCAAAGATAGAGTGGATGGATGGCATAAAGCAGTCTTCAAGGAAGAAAGACAGTGGTGTGGAGGGAGCATGAGTGTGAAATGGATAGGCATGTGTTCAGAAAGTGATAGGAGTTTGCCACAGCTCTGACGCATTTTCCCGTCCTCAGTACTTTGTTAGAAACATGATAGGGGTAAACCAGTAAAAGCTGTTGGGGTCTACAGTTGACACAGATCTTGGATCTTACTCCTGACCATAAGTGTGTTGCAGGTTTGGGGTCAAACGTGTAAATGCCATAGAGCTATTTTTTGGTATCTGTGCAAGTGCATGAGTGTGGTGTGTCATGCTGCTGCTTCCCCTTCCCCTCTAGGCAATTTGTACTTGCATCACAAGCTGGTGTAACAACAGCAATTTACAATTCAAACAAAGTAGATACACCAAGAGATTCGTAATTAGTATGTAGAACAATTGCAATAAAAATTTGTAAGAATGTAGCTACATGGCATCTATCCTGCAATAAAAACATGTGGCTAGCCATCTAATAGAAGAAATCAAAGCATTTAATTAGGTATATTATTTAGAGAATAGTTGAGTAGGAAGGGTCACACCAGAGTCGGTGCCAACCTCTCCTCCGTCTCCTCCGAAGCCTCTTGACCCTTGGGAGAGGAAGTAAATGGCAGATGGCCACAGGGTCCGAGTCATCTCTGTCACTCTGGTGCCCTGTGGTAGACAGCCACATATAAGTTACAGCAACTATTAGTCCCAGATGTCAGCCAAATGCACGTCTGGGCCACATCACTCACACTGTCATCCAGTAGTCTGCCCACACCACTAAAGTCTCTGATGAATGCAAGTGGATCATTCATCACATATACCAGGACTCAAGTCACCTCTGTCCAACTGTGTATTAGGCCATGTACTTTTGGGAACAATGACCAATCTGCAGACATGGGAAATGTTGCTAAACAACTTGGGCAACCCTTTGGACCCCAACATAATCAACTTCAGAAAATCATGGTTACATTTTTGAACAAAATAATTACCCTTTGAATACCTTTGGGAGGTTAACCTAGTTAAAAAACAATACCAAATGAACCAAGATCGTAATTCACTCTCTGAAGATGGGAGTAATGACATATTATGAATGAATAAAAGATATGAAGATGAAATAAATTTTGTGGAAAATTTACCAGAAAATTTGTCTGTAGCTATTGTCTAGCAATAAGAAATGAATGTCGCTACAGTTTGAAATATGAGTAGCTACCGCTATAGAGCATACACAGGATTTTTTCAAATGTGGTCTTAAACCAGCTGTTTTTGTTCATCTGGCCCATTATAACAATTGATAGTAGTTTCAGTATTGGGTTGATTGCTAGTCAGTCAGTTGAATAAGAATGTAGCTAGTTACTTGAACAAAGACATAAAAGGACAATGAATTGTAAATAAAACTATAGCTACTTGAATGGTTTGGCTATAAATGACAATATATAAATGCCTTATATGTTATCAAAGCAATCGTAATTGGTGACAATAGTATAACGCCCCAATAATTGACAGCAAACCATCTCTGGCAACCGTGTCAGGGTGTTTATATCAACTTTTTCGGTGTCAGGGTGGTTCACTTCAATGTTCACAATCATACTATTGCTATTAGTTAGTTGTGAAGAACTTAATAGCTACTTGACTGCAACTTGCTGATATCAGTCCACATTAAAGGATTTGTCAAATTAATCAAGCCTGACTGGCCTACTTCAGACAGGCAACTACCTTGCTAGCTACTTGAAAAAAAAATACCTCACCAGTACTTTACACAATGCAGGTGAGAAATGCAGCAACTGTTATGCTTGATGCATTTTTTTGTCAGCTATGGTAGCTAACTATCTGTATGATGAGTTGAACTGAAACCCCCCAAAAAATACAAATAGCAGGCTTGCACAGCAGAACTATCACAAACTAGACAGAAATCAAAAAATAATGATTGACACTAAATTGTAACAAACAGCTCTTACCTTCCAAAGAACTGCTACTGCTGTTTGACACTTCTAATGGGACATCAGATCTTTTGTATTCATTATTGCCACCATCTTTCACAGATTCCAGATTAGGTGATGAACTATCAGAATGTGGCTTGCTGCTAGCACATGTATCGGTATTTAAAGTTTCAGTAGGTTGAATAGAATTAGTATCAGTGTTCACATGCTTTTGACTACCCCCTAAAGTAGACATTCCAACGGAGGTCACAGGCATCACATTGAGATCAATATTCATATTGCCATCACAACCACTGTTAGGGCCAATCACTGTGGAGTCACTGCCAGAAGCATCACTAACGGGAGTGCTGGTGCTGCTAAAGTGTGCTACAGCAGCAGGAGTGAGAGCAAACTGCATGGACCCAGTTACAACCATCTCAGACTCACTTAAGCTGTCCTCCTCATCTTCATTCGAGTCTACATTGTCAGGATTGTTGTTGGTAGAAGCTGGTTGCAGCTGGACATCTGTCATACCTTCCAATTGCTCTATTGATTTACTGATTTCTGGTGATGCAAGTGCTGGACTACCAATAGCAGAATCAGGTGACAGTGGTTCTTGAACAGGCATTTTTCTGAAAAAAAATATATATAATCAAAAATTAAATTCATGTGGATTTACCCAAACAAATTGAATCCTAAATTATTCAATTTAAAATTCACATAT
>SDVV010038744.1:0-10700 GCA_016164225.1 Gammarus roeselii | reverse complement strand
CGAGGGGATGAGTTTGGTAGCTCTACGCTGAACCTTCTCAAGTTTAATAATGTCTTTTCTAAGGAATGGAGACCAGAATTGAACGGCATACTCGAGATGCGGTCTAACAAATGCATTAAATAACTTGAGCATACTGTGCTGGTTTTTGTAAGAGATAGTGCGGGATATCATACCTAGCATTTTGTTGCCTTTCTTGGCAGCATCGTTACATTGCTTGCTGCTTTTTAAGTCGTTACTAATGATGACACCTAAATCTCTCTCTTCGGTGACGGGAATGAGTTTTTTTCCAGACATTGAATATTCGTATTTGGGGTTATGAAGTCGTTACTAATGATGACACCTAAATCTCTCTCTTCGGTGACGGGAATGAGTTTTTTTCCAGACATTGAATATTCGTATTTGGGGTTATGAAGGTGGCACAAGGACCGACGAAGCTAGGACTTATAATCATCACATTCCAACATATGGCACCAGATGGCACAAGGACCGATGAGGCTATGGCTTATAATCAACACATTCCAGCATATGGCACCAGATGGCACAAGGACTGATGAGGCTATGGCTTATAATTAAAACATGCCAACATATGGCCCCAAGTGGCTTCAGGGCCGATAAGGCTATGACTTATAATCGACACATGGCAACATATGGCACCAGGAGGCACAAGGACCGATGAGGCTATGACTTATAGTCGACACATCCCTACATATGGCACCAGGTGGCACAAGGACCGACGAGGCGATGACTTATAATCAACACATTCCAACATATGGCATCGGAGGAGATAAGGACCGATAATGCTATGATTATAGTCAAACATGCAAACTTTAGTGACAGATGTCGCTAGGAGCGCTGAGGCTGTAGCGTATAATCAAAACATGCCAACATTTGGTCTTTAATTAATAAATGTACATTGATAACGAATATTTCCCGATAAATAACACTTTGGATAATCTTCCTAACAAATCGGATTTTATATTCACCGTAACTCGTCAACACTGTTCCAACTATATTTAAAATACAGAAGTGCTGAAACTTTAAATTCTATTGCTATAGATATGAGAACGAGTAGCTGTGCAGCTACTTCAAACGTAAGCGCAAATTATATCTGTTGGAACTTAAACGTGCAAAAATTCGTGAATTGAAATTTACTTACCGTAAGCAATTTTCCGTGCCAACTACTTGTTATTCGTCGGTGTCATTATATGGATACTTGGATTGACGTGAGTGTATATACTCACTTACCTTAATATTAATATTAATAATTATCTAAGTAGTAAATGTTCTATTTAAAACTGCTCACACTGACTAAGAATTGGAACATATCATCTGCGTAACAGCTCGCACTGACTAAGAATTGGTACATATCATCTGCGTAACAGCTCACACTGACTAAGAATTGGTACATATCATCTGAGTAACAGCTCACACTGACTAAGAATTGGTACATATCACTTGCGTATTCTGATCTTTCTGTAATTTTTGTATAGCTTTCATTAAACCTGAACCTTTCATTAAACCTGAACCTTTCATTAAACCTGAACCTTTCATTAAACCTGAACCTTTCATTAAACCTGAACCTTTCATTAAACCTGAACCTTTCATTAAACCTGAACCTTTCATTAAACCTGAACCTTTCATCAAACCTGAACCTTTCATTAAACCTGAACCTTTCATTAAACCTGAACTTTTAATTATACCTGAACCTTACATTAAATCTGAACCTTTCATTAAACCTGAACCTTTCATTGAACCTGAACCTTTCAATAAGCCTGAACCTTTCATTAAACCTGAACCTTTCATTAAACCTGAACCTTTCATTGTAGCTGAGCCTTTCATTAAGCCTGAATCTTTCATTATACCTGAACCTTTCATTAAACCTGAACCTTCCAATAAGCCTGAACCTTTCATTAAACCTGAACCTTTCAGTATACCTGAACTTTCCATTAAACATGAACCCTTCATTAAACCTGAACCGTTCTTTATACCTGAACCTTTCATTAAACCTGAACCTTTCATTAAACCTGAACCTTTCATTATACCTGAACCTTTCATTAAACCTGAACCTTTCATTAAACCTGAACCTTGCTTTATACCTGAACCTTTCATTAAACCTGAACTTTCATTAAACCTGAACCATTCATTAAACCTGAACCTTTCATTAAACCTGAACCTTTCATTAAACCTGAACCTTTCATGAAACCTGAACCTTTTATTAAGCCTGAACCTTTCATTAAGCCTGAACCTTTCATTATACCTGAACCTTTCAATAAACTTGAACCTTTCATGAAACCTGAACCTTTCATGAAACCTGAACCTTTTATTAAGCCTGAACCTTTCATTAAACCTGAACCTTTCATTATACCTGAACCTTTCATTAAACCTGAACCTTTCATTAAACCTGAACCTTGCTTTATACCTGAACCTTTCATTAAACCTAAACTTTCATTAAACCTGAGCCATTCATTAAACCTGAACCTTTCATTAAACCTGAACCTTTCATTAAACCTGAACCTTTCATGAAACCTGAACCTTTTATTAAGCCTGAACCTTTCATTAAACCTGAACCTTTCATTATACCTGAACCTTTCAATAAACTTGAACCTTTCATCAAACCTGAACCTTTCATTAAATCTGAACCTTTCATTAAACCTGAACCTTTCATTAAACCTGAACCTTTCATTAAACACGACCCTTTCATTAAACCTGAACCTTTCATTAAACCTGAACCTTTCATTAAACCTGAACCTTTCATTAAACCTGGACCTTTCATTAAACCTGAACCTTTCATCAAACCTGAACCTTTCATTAAGCCTGAACCTTTCATCAAACCTGAACCTTTCATCAAACCTGAACCTTTCATCAAACCTGAACCTTTCATTAAACCTGAATCTTTCATTATACCTGAATCAATTTTAATTCATAAATCCTTAACTCCTTAAATCCATAAAAGAAATTATTCCCCCTTGATGAGTATTGCTTCATGGGACGCCGTCACTTTAATATGAGGAAATTAAGGTTATCTGTTAAACGTTTAAATCATTACAATTGTGAACGTTCAGAATATTTTTTTTCTTTAGGTTATGAAAAAAAAACATGTGCACGACAATAGAAGATCATTGATATCGTAATCTGCTGAAGGGTTGAAGCTTGGAAAAAAATAACAACTCGATTTTCAAATTTTCAATCAAATTTCTTCCCAAACCAATTTTCCAGGGCTCAAAGGTGTTGGGTGTGGTGTTGGGGTCATAAGCAACATTGCCCATCCTTCCAACATAGGGCGCACCTGAGGCGTGAGTGACGTCATGCAGAACCATAGGCACTCCTTGAAGCTGAACTCTCTCTTCTCGTCATCGTCAATATACTTTTCTTTGTTGTTCTGGTAACTGTACGGGCTGAACCTATCGAAGATGAACAGCAGTACACTGCAAGGGGAGAGAGAAGAAGATGAACAACAGTACACTGAACAGGAAAGAGAAAATAATGAACAGCAGTACACTGCAAGGGGAGAGAGAAGAAGATGAACAACAGTACACTGAACAGGGAAAGAGAAAATAATGAACAGCAGTACACTGCAAGGGGAGAGAGAAGAAGATGAACAACAGTACACTGCACAGGGAAAGAGAAAATAATGAACAGCAGTACACTGCAAGGGGAGAGAGAAGAAGAGGAACAGCAAAGGGAGAGGAACTGCAAGGGGAGAGATAAGAAGATAAACAGCAGTACACTGCAGGGGAGAGAGAAAAAGACGAACAGCAGTACACTGCATGGGAGGGAGAAGAATATGAACAGCAGTACACTGCAAGGGGAGAGAGAAGAAGAGGAACAGCAAGGGGAGAGGAACTGCAAGGGGAGAGCGAAGAAGATGAACAACAGTACACTACAGGGAAGAGAGAAGAAGATGAACAGCAGTACACTGCAGGGAAGAGAGAAGAAGATTAACAGCAGTACACTGCAAGCGGAGAGAGAAAAAGATGAACAGCAGTACACTGCAGGAGAGAGAGAAGAAGATGAACAGCAGTACACTGCAAGGGGAGAGAGAAGAAATCATCCAAAACGTCGAAAAATTTCAAAAACATCTTGGAAAAAACAGTGTGTAACATGTTCTCATAAAAATAGGCTTCTATTGGAAGGTAATAACTTCAATCACTGCAATCTAATCTATTCATGATTTATAAAGACGAACAATCTAACCTAGTCTTGCAATATAAGCAATAATAAAGTGCAATCAACCATTTAATTTTACAGAAAAAAAAATCCAAAAATCAGAACAGGTTGGAAAGAATTAGTACAGTGTGAGACCCATAAGTACAGCGTCAGACCCATTAGTACAGTGTCAGAAGTAGTGCCAAGGATTATGAAACGCAATTCGAGGCAGTTTTATCGGCGGGCGTATGAATGGGCGACCATAGGGCTACCATAAATTGTGGGGAGGGGGAGATCGAGGCAGTTTTATCGACGGGCGTATGGATGGGCGACCATGGGGCAACCATGAGGGTCGGAAACAATTTTGACCGGATTAGTGAAGGAATATGATAGGGCATAATAAGCGGTGGGGCAGGGGTTGATCGGAGTCAGCGGCGGAAGGTGGGCGGCGCGGAGGGTAGCGGAAGGCGGGCGGCGTGGAATGAACAGGTGACTCATTTAGATGAACGGTTAGCTTATAAATGTTAATAGGTTATATATATTAATAGGTTTATAATGTTAATAGGCTATATAATTTTATTTACATATAGGTTTTTGCATTTCAATGCTGAGAATACAGTATTGCAATTCCATTGCATGTCATGTTGCATTTATGCATTTCCAATGCTTGTTCTCTGAATGTTTAGTGGGTAATGACAAACATCTATTTATAAGATAAATTTTATTGATAATAAATGTTACAGTTACTTAATAATTTATATGTAGTATTATAGATTCAGAACCCCACACTTTTCGGACACATTCATGATGATTTTTTTCAACCTTGGTATCATTTCTACGTCGTTCGATATTGATCAATATACACGTGGCATAGATTCAATTAGTTTATTGTATTTTTTCTGCGATTGTTTCTATCAGTACCCTTGCGCTCTGTTTCATTTACTATTACAGTATCTCCTTCATTCATATTTCTTTATTGCGAGCTATCGCATTCATAGAAAAAGATGCCATACAAACAGATGACTGAAACATTCATTCAAAGGAGGAGATCCCGTTATGGAATATTTTCAGGATACAAATTATTTGCTCAGATGAATAGAAGCGTCTTAATCTATGGAAGCATTCCGTATAAATCTCTCGCTTTGGCAAATTAGATGAGATTGCTCTTATCTGTTAATTTAATTGTATTTTTTCCTTGACTAATTTGTAACTATTTTTATGTTTTTGAGTGTATGTTTCGTTATAAATTTATGTCTGGTTTACAATTCTATATATTTTTCTATACATATATGTTTGTATTCCTATCTAGTTGGGGTATAATTGACTCATTCGGAGGTTGGTTGGGTGTTTGATAATGAATTTAGGTGACTTTTTGTGTTTTTCTATCTATTTATTTCATATGTATATAATATCTATAGGAACAGTACGGTTTATCAGTCTAGCAGTTGACGAGTTGATGTTTGTATTTTGGATTGATGCAGCAGCTTCGTTACGAGATTCTGTATACTCCATAACGCATCATCCAGTTTTGAACCTGGTATATCGGTGTTCTTCTGACGCGGTGTTTCAATAACGAGAGTAGCTGAACGATATGGATGTATTGTAAGTTATTATATTATGTTATGTATACTTAGTAATGATCGGTTGATTTATGTTGAATTTGTATTTTTTTTTGTTTCTTTTTAATAGTTATCTCATACAGTTAAAGGATTTTTTAGGACATTTTAGGCTTGCATCGTCCATGTAGCACACTATTTCAGGCGTAATTGGTCGGTTATTGCATCAATCTCCTTATTTTATTATATCTTGACAGTTTTGGTGTGTGTCTTTGAGTTTTGTATGTTCTCTGTACAGTTTACATCTTCGATGCAAAGTATTGGGTATTTTATACAATATCGGAATATCAGGATATATTACGTTTGTATCTGCAATGTAAAAATTATTTCAGGTATAAATTAGTCACAAGTTGTATATTTTTAGTGTTTTATATATCTTCTTACACCCTGGTACAATGTTTGACGTGGGTATTTTATATAAAGAAGATTCCAATTGTTCCAAACTTGGTCTTGTTGTTACTTTATTATATATTTAGTGTGGAACCATTCTTCAATGTTTAGGAGGAATTAGAGAGTCCCCTAGGCAAAAGCTCGTTGCGTTTACGTTAATTTCCGATTTACTGTGATGGATACCCTTAGTGTATTACTATTTTTAATGTGAATTAGAGCAGAGCAGAGAATTACTTAGTTATTTTGTTATTGTTGTATGATTTCTTCCACGATAAACATAAGACTGTATGTTTAAGAAGTGTGAATCCGCACTGCATCTTTGTGGATTTTCGTCATTGATCCCTATCAAGCGTATAGCTAAACGTTGTTATAAGACGATTTATTGGATGGATGGGTCATGGTGTAGTGGCGGCTTACACTCTTTGGTGGTCATTAGGAGTTTCTCCAAGTTCAACGTGATTTTGTAAGTTCTTGTGGATGTCGGTCTCCGTTTCTGTGTGTTTGTTAGAGAGGTTATCTGGCAAGCCGCTGACGTTATAGTGATTTACTTAGGTCGTCAGTGAACAGAAGCCCGGATTTTTATGGCCACACTCTTTGAGACTCATGTCAGCCCTATTCATGACAACCGTACATGTGTATAGATTTTTGGTTATGTCCAGGATGTGACTTTGCTCGACATTGTTCAGAGATGATGGACTAAAGAGATGCATGATTTGTCTGAGGTATTGTACCATGACCTGGTGTTACCTTTAAAATTTGTTTTTTTATCAGTTGTAGATTGCTGAGAAGTGACCTAGTAAAGCATTGTAGAGTTCGTTGTTATGACACAGTTGGCTTGGATTGGTCCTACTAGAGGCATAGCATCAGTTAGGCCAAGGAATTTGTTATAGACTTGAACGGATACCGTAGTATTATCACTTTATTAGGCATGAACTCAGTTTTTGTTTTAAATGTCCGATTTTTTCGGTATGACTGTTATGCTGTTATGTTATAAGTTTACGATCATAGTCATGAACCAGATCACGTGGGATATTGGAATAAGATTTATCATCTGGGTGTGGTAGGATACACCGTATATAATAGTTAATCATTGTCGGTTAGGGTAGGGTAGAGAATCTTATTTAGCTATTTTATAGTCGTTGTTGTATGTTTTGATTGGTTATCATAAGAATATATCTAAATCAGGTATAAATTCGCCTAATCTCACGGAATGTTGGGTATAAAATACGCTTAATTGGATGTAATGATCCAAAATTTGGTATGTTTTACCTCTCGACATTGGATTTGGGTCCGGTTCCATGTCGTCTTGGCGAACTAATCTACCGGATTTGTGTAGAGGGTTTGTGTAAAAATTCTTCATTAATTTAATGTACAGCTCAATTATGTTAACCGCTCGCATGTCTTTACTAGATGCTTATTCCCGCATGTCTTACTTTTATAAATGTTTGTGATCCGTTTGCGGTTTATAGACTTAGAAGTTATTGATTAATTCAGGCTTTATTATGAGTTTGCGTTCGAATTCAGAATATCTGACTTATTCGAGCATTCACCAGATCCATTGTTGCATTTTTCACATTAGGTTTGTAATGTCAAAGGGCGGTAAACCTAACCCATCCTAACCTATTCTAACCTAATCTAACCAAGGATTATTTTTTTCCTCGTTTTCATACACACGTCTTGTATTTCTTTATTGATTTAAGCTTTGTTCATATCAATAGTTTTTACCAATCTATACCAGTTTGCTTGTTACAAGTCCAGTAATATCGACTAGTGTCAAGTAATGCTAGGTGATCGCTCGTTAATAGACTGTCGAGTTCAAAACGTTTATGTAAGCTTGCCGCATATGTCAGTGATTGTTACGAGTGTTAAAGCGTTAGCAAGCTTAATCTATGGTTTTACGGTTAGAATAAAATAAATTGTTGTAATGTTTGATGTGTTTCTCCTAGCATTTTCGTCTATTATAACGAATATTGAATAAATCCACTCAAACAAATTTATAACAGATCTGTGATGTAAGGTCTGCAGTCAACAAGATCTAGGATATTAACCACGTCTAAGGTACGTAATTAGCGAAATATATATCAATGTACGACAACTCTGATCAAATATCAATGAATATGTGTCGGCATATGCCGATATAATGTATGGCGTATACACGGTTGATGCCGGCATATGCCGGCATATGTCGGTATATATAATAATGTATGACGTGTACACATTTATGACGATATAATAATGTGTGACGTATAATGTATGACGTATACACATGCATGACGATATAATATTGTATGACGTATACACGGTTGATGCCGGCATATGACGGCATATGTCAGCATATGCCGATAGAATGTATGACGTATACACGGTTGATACCGGCATACGCCGGCATATGCCGGTATAATGTAGGCGTATTCACGGTAGATGTCGGTGTATTCCGGTATAATGTAGGCGTATACATAGTTGATGCCGGCATAATGTAGACATACACACACACATTTTGTATGCATATACAGGATCGGTTAACATTTGAGGCATTTTTACCTCTTTAGAATAATTTTTTTTTTTTTTGTTACAGGATATTTTATGTGGATCCACTTTAGGTCATGTTAGGGTTAAAGATCTAGACATCCTAACCTAACCAACTTAACCAAGAATTATAAGTCATCTTTCAAGATTTCCTGCTTACGTATGATACTTATTCATCGACTGTTAAAAGAACTAATCATCCTACCCTAACCTAACCTATTGTATCCAAGAAATTGCTTGTTTTCGATCGACTTTTCATGTTTGCAAATGATTTTCAGTGTTTTAGGATTAATGCATAACAAATATCTCGACTTGACACTACATTTTGTTCCATCCTTTGCAGTCTTTATACACACTTCCAATTTTGATCTAGCAAATTTCATCCGTTTTTATTGATAATTTCATCGTTGATTGATTGTTATAACTATTTTTTTCCATATGATTCTTGATTTTTGATCTGACACAATTCAACATCACTTGTACATATTATTCACACCCATCAAAAAAAACTAACCTTACTCAACCTAACCTAACCATTTGTACGGTTTTCATTAATCGAAATATACACGTGAATCCCTCCACACGGTTCTTTATAAGACTTTCGCCTAATTCTTTCTACTTCATGGTCACTTTCGACCCATATTAGTTAGCAGAGAGGACAGATTTTCAATCTTAGATGGTTTGAATGTTACAAGTATTTCCGATTTGTATCCAGTTTCACACAAACGACCACTTCGTCTCATACTAGGTCTACCGCATTTACTTCAATATCTCCTGACACTACATTCTTTGTCGACTTGCACGGTTAATTTGACTTTTCTTTCCTATACTTTCCAAATTCTTGACGATGACTTCGTTTCAGATGTCGCCACACATTACTCATGGATTTATGTTTATTCAATTTTATTTCTTATTAGCATAGATTACAATCCTTCGTTACCTCATTACTTTCGAACAAACGACGACTCAAGCTATACCCAATCCTTCCATAACTGAGTCGCAATCTTGACTGAGCAAGATCTGATCGGACTCTGATTTTTATCCAACCAATCTGTAACACACCTAGAACATTCACACCCCAAGAAAGGTTTATGGCAATGCGTGAAACATATTCTCCTACTGATTTCGACAATTCGATGTTACCTCCGACTGACACGATGTATGCAATTAATTGCTTACTTTTGAGTTTTAGGATAATCTAAAAATTTGATAAAGGATTGACATGGATTATTACTGTATTATAAGTAATAATTACAGATCTTGCTGGATTCGTCAATACTTTCTAACTCATTCTTTCGATTTGTAACAGCATGGTTCGTACATCCAACCATAACCATCATCACGATGTTTCAGTTTCCTCTCAAAATCCTTCATATACTCCAGCATATCTTTGATGCGAATACCAAAGGTCGTTCCATTCCCATGAGTCCACAAATGTAGTGCTTCGTCTTCTTCTCGAACCCTAATTATTCGAAACTTCTCCAATTAAAAGTTATTCTGATCTATATTTTCTTTGTTCTTAGGTAAATTCCGTTTCCCACTACCTCAGCTTCATTACAGTCATGATGATTATTTTCCACTTATATAATATCAATTTCGAGATTTGCTTTCTTATTTCCCTTAAACTTTGTTACATACGACTGTAACCCGTCAACATTAGTTAACCAATGCCGACTTCCCTTTTCCTTCATCTATATATGAATGTTATCTCCCACTCTTTTGATTCTTGTTTTACCCATTCTGAGATAACTAATATTTTCAACACTAGTCAATATTTGTTCGATCCGACTCATATCATCTTCGGAGGATTCTTCTTCCCAAAACACGTTAACTAATTTTTGCCACGTGAATATTCATTATTGTCTACTTGAGGATTAGCCGTCCTGCTTCACTTACACTCAACACTGACTCCAATCTCGGCATGCAGTATGTATGTATGTATGTATGTATGTATGTATGTATGTATGTATGTATGTATGTATGTATGTATGTGTGTGTGTGTGTGTGTGTGTGTGTGTGTGT
>SDVV010038743.1:0-10700 GCA_016164225.1 Gammarus roeselii | reverse complement strand
TCACACTCTCTCATCGATCACACTCTCTCATCGATCACACTCTCTCATCGATCACACTCTCTTATCAATCACTCTCTCGTCGTTCACACTCTCTCGTCGTTCACACTCTCTCGTCGTTCACACTCTCATCGATCACACTCTCTTACCGTTCACTCTCTCGTCGTTCACACTCTCTCATAGTTCACACTCTCTCATAGTTCACACTCTCTCATCGTTCACACTCTCTCATCGTTCACACTCTCTCATCGTTCACTCTCTCATCGTTCACACTCTCTCATCGTTCACACTCTCTCATCGTTCACACTCTCTCATCGTTCACACTCTCTCATCGTTCACACTTTCTCATCGTTCACACTCTCTCATCGTTCACACTCTTTCATCGTTCACACTCTCTCATCGTTCACACTCTCTCATCGTTCACACTCTCTCATCATTCACACTCTCAAGTGTTCACAGTTTTTCAGTGTTCACAGTTTTCCAGTGTTCAGAACTTCTCCGTGTTCAGAACTTCTCCGTGTTCAGAGCTTCTCCGTGTTCAGAGCTTCTCCGTGTTCGGAGCTTTTCCGTGTCCGGAGCTTTTCCGTGTCCGGAGCTTCTCCGTATTCGGAGCTTCTCCGTGCAAACAGATTCTCACTGTGCACTGTTCTTTGGTGTGCACAATTTCCTAATTTTTCAGTGTGCACAGTTTATCAGTGTACACAGTTTATCAGTGTACACAGTTTATCAGTGTACACAGCTTATCAGTGTACACAGCTTATCAGTGTACACAGCTTATCAGTGTACACAGCTTATCAGTGTACACAGCTTATCAGTGTACACAGCTTATCAGTGTACACAGCTTATCAGTGTACACAGCTTATCAGTGTACACTTACAGCTCGCAATAATTGCTTCTGTCTCCATACGAGCGGGAATCGTTGCACTATTTCTGAATATCCCTTTGTGAGCACTCTGTGTTTGAACAATCTGTTCCTTAGAATCTGTTTTGTGTTGAGTTCCACATTGTTCCCTCATTCTCACAGCTGTTCAGTGTCGAGTACCACCATACTGTTTACTCATACTCACAGCTGTTCAGTGTCTAGTACCACACTGTTCCCTCATTCTCACAGCCCGTGAATGGGGACGAGAGTGTGAGTTAGAATAAAAGCGTGCGCGAAAGTGAGCCCTGGGCAGCTATGTGGCACACAAGTATGTTGTCTGGTGTTACAGAGTGAACGTACTCAGTAAAACAATGTGAAGGATGGCCAGAAGTGCCTTTGTAAGTGTTCAACGCTTTCTGTAAGGCCTTGTTTGACTGAAGCTAATTCTATTACATGCACCTGTTCAGTTGGGTCATTGGCAGTGTACGTGCATCCTCTGCACCTGGCGTATTACTTTATGAATGCACTGTAGAGATAATTAAACTATCTCCGAGCACGTATACATTTACAATTCCGTACATATCGGTTTGATCTTCCTACTCTGTTTTCTCAACTGTTTTTTTCTTTAGATCCGCGTTGGACCGAAAGGTTTCCTGTGACCTCGGTGAATTCCATGTCGCGAAATTCAACTAATCGTTGTGCGTGTGTTAAATGTTGGTTGCCCTCATGAAAATTAAAAAAAAAGACTGGCTAGAGACCACTAATCTGCTGTATTACAAATAGGAGAACAAGTACCTGCTTGAATAATTGATGAAATTCTTATCGAGTTGCTTGTAAGGCCATTAGAGCTAATCAGCTCTGTGCGATTAGAACTTATGTTGTGTCGGCCTCGATGGGTGGCTACCAAAAATGGGGCCTCCAGATCTTATTAACTTTCGTATTTGTTTGAGAATAATTAGCTTTGTTGGGTCACTTAACTGTTGAAAACTTTTCTGTTACTGTTACACTTAACCGCCCTTCCCCCCCTCCTCCCTCCGACAGAACATCAACCGCGAGGGCCTCGAGTTCACCCGCCGCGAGCAGGAGCGTCGCATCGTCGATGAGGACCGGCAGGAGTTCGAGCTCCTCACGCCGGACCAAGCCGACTTAGAGGTTAGTCTTAGTTAAACAACAAGAGTTCATAACTTGGACTGCCTAACACTAAAAGAAACGAGCTTTTTCTCCACTCAAGAGTAATCGTTTTACATTTAAATGTAAGTAAATGTTCGTTGAAAGGTTCAGTAGCGAAAGAAAATTTATTTATGATTGAAGAATAAGTGAAATCTTTAATGATCAATTATCGCTCGATTTATGATCTCGTTTAAAATTTAATTGTTTTAATCCTTCACGAAAGATTGTCCAGACATAAAACCGTAAGAAATTTCCATTTAAAGTTGAATTACACGTGGGTAAAGTCTAGTTAGTCATTTCGGTTGTAGACTAACCATAAACGAATGCTCTTTCGCTATTGTACCTATTCTTCATTTGGTGGGTGCTTGATCGCTCTTGATAGAAAATTTAAATAATTGGTTACCTGACCCCCTCTCAAGAATAACGGAGGATCAGAGTCATTACTTATCACTAGCTCTCAGCTTGCTGGTACCCAGTCTTGCAACTTACCTACTTCATAGTTGTTGAGCTGGGGTGGTCAATTTCGAGGAGGTTCAACTCCTTCATAAGAACCTTTCAATGCCTTCTTTTGTTAGTTCTTCAATTCCGAGTCAGAGGGGGGAAATGTTAAGAGTTTCTCATAGGGAAAGAGGAGATCAATATTTTGCAAAGATCAATAACGCGACAGAGAACAAAAAAGAAATAAGTATCAATCTCTTCGTGACTGCTACCTTTTTGAGCCCTTGCCTATCGAGATGACTGGCGTTATCGGCAAAACCAGCAGCCTCCTGATCCACGACATCGGCCAACGGTTATCTGCTGCCTCTGGGGACCCTCGGGAAACGTTCTGGCTGAAGCAGAGGCTAGGACTGGCTGTGCAACGTGGCAACGTTTTGAGTGTACAATTAGCTTGTAAGCCTATCAATTCGGGGAGTTATAGATCGGATCTTTAAGGTAGGGGGGGTAAGCCGTTACTCCAGCAGGGCTGGAGGCGGTAGTAGTATGGTTGGATGCCACAACTTCTGGCGAGTGCTGGGGCCTGGGGTCTCCCTACACTTTGGGGGCCTTAGGAAATGAATGGTAAAGGCATCTTCCCGGGGCCATCGGGTCCCATATAAGCTAACTGTTCCCACAGAAGAACTCGTTTAATTAGCTTGTAAGTTCATCAAGAAAGGCTTCATACGAAGATGTGCAGGTAAGCCTGATCGTCGGTCCTGGTGTCTACACCTGACTTCACTGCCTAAAGGAAAGTGCGTTTTCTCGTCTAGATAGTGTAGCACCTGATAGCCTGTCGTTGGGGGTTTAGTTTGCTCTAGTTTTGCGGTCTGTTTCTAGCAACTTTGGATGGATTGACTAGCCTGCTCACAACTAAGCATGTTTGGTAGTAGTTCACTAGTACATCTTTGTTAGTGCTTTGATGTAGTTTTCTTTTTGATTAGGTATTTTAAGCACTGCATTGGTCTCTTAGTGTTCTAATTTAAGTCTATGTATCTGTTGCAAATTTCTTTCAGGGTATTTCTTGCATTTCGTGCTGCAATTGATTATGCCTCTACCTCATCTGGATCTGACACTGAGTCAGCAATAGGATCAAGTAGTTTACAGTCTCGCGAAAAAAGTGGTTATCGTTCTGCTTGGCAAAAGCTTGTTTGGGCATACCACTTTGATTATTCTAATCTACGTTATTTTGTTACGCTTTATTATCTTGTGCTCGATGCATTCTTTCAGGAGCGGCAAACAATCAACAAACTTTTGCTGCAGTTTTGACTCATTTTGTATCTATTTTCCAAAGTAATAACAATTTTCCTACGATAACATAGCTTATTAGAAAGTTGCATCTAGATACCGCTGACCAAGGGTGCTCGACGTGTTACTAAGCGTTTAGTCTAGCAACTTACAGTAACACGTTGCCACTAGCAATTTTCAACAGCATATTTCGTCGCTGAGACAATTTCATGGTCTACGTTGGGCGGATGTTGCTCTTATCAACATCTCTGATTGATTTAACAGGGCTGTATTTGCTGCCAACTTCTATGATTGATTAATACATAAAAATGTAGTGTACTCTAATCCATAATAATACCAAAGTTCATTCACAAAACATCCATAGCGTATCTAAAATTGCCAATAGTAAGCATTCGAAAAATTTAATTGGGTGTTACAGAAATGTATGACCTTAATGTATTCCTTGAACGCGTCCGTCATTTCTCACCAGTTCTGAGCCAACATCTTGATGCCGATGGTTGCTATACGATCCTTCGTTTGTCTGGGTGACAAGCAAAAGTGTCTCCAGTTCATTATTGATCTTTTGTAAGAGTAGTCCGCTATTGAGATGGAAAAATTGTCACGAGTAATTCCAAATTCTTTGAACAATCTTATTGCTTAGTGGGATTCACTTCTACATCATTTCGCTCATAGATTAAAAATATTTTCCGCAAACTCCAACGCATCCATCCTCTTGGAAGCCTTAATATTTACCAGAGCACTCATTTACAATATTTGATTTGTCGTTACAATTCAACACCCGTCAGTTTTCCAAACGTTCCTGTTCTTCACCTCTCAGTCAATGACCGCTCGCTGCTGTCCCTACTCTCCCAATGCAACATTCCTTTCCCTTTGCTGGGGCTGCGCCTCCTCCCCACTCCTGTACGGCCACTGACCGGTCTGTTTCGTCCCTTCTTCTCAGGGCAAAGTTCTTCGCCTGTATAACCTGGAGCGCGCCCTCCAGCAGGAGTCGCTAACCATTCAGGCCTTACAGACCGACAAGGTACAGCTTCTCCCTGCCTGTCAGCTTCGGACAGTGTTGAGCAGGGGTGCCGGTGAAGCTAACTCTCTCGATTTACGCTACGATAGTCCAGGGCTCATAGGCATTGCTAAAGACTAACCCTCCTCAACTCACGCTGTGATTTCCTACCGCTCTGCGGCATCGCTGAAGACTAACCCTCCTCAACTCACGCTGTGATTTCCTACCGCTCTGCGGCATCGCTAAAGACTAACCCTCCTCAACTCACGCTGTGATTTCCCTGCGTTCTGCGACATCGCCAAAGACTAACCCTCAACTCACGCTGTGATTTCCCTGCGTTCTGCGGCATCGCTTAAGACTAACCCTCAATCACGCTGTGATTTCCCTGCGTTCTGCGGCATCGCTAAAGACTAACCCTCAGCTCACGCTGTGATTTCCTACCGCTCTGCGTCATTGTTATAAAACTAACGCTAGAGTTGCTGAGGTCCAACCAAACTAACTGCGCGTATAGTCATGTATGTTTACTAACTAACGCTGCCGCTTTAGGAAAAAAAACGGTTGCAAATATATCAGAAAGAAGCGTCAATGTCGTAATGGCTAATTTGTGTTCAACTAACCATTGTGACGAGTCTCTGTAAACCATCGATTGTCTCGATAACAGATGCTACGACTGGAGTAATCTTTTTGTGCACCGGTAGAGCTACTACCATCTTTGGTGGGACCTATACGACTTTGTATTCACAGAGGTGTCACTTAACCACTGATAGATTTCCATCTCTGTTCATGATGACCGATAAGTGATATGCTGGAAAAAGAAACACTTTGTGAATTAGCCTTAAAAAAAACTTTTACCATAAAGAATGATTGAGGTGGAATGTACAGTAGCGAAAGAAATTAGTTTATAGTTGGTCTTCAACCGAAAAAGCAAACCGGACGTTTCCCACGTAGAATTTGACTTCACTGTGATTTTTTTATGTTAATCTATCTTGTCAAAGCTTCTTGATGGATAACAACAACAAAATTTCTGATGAATTCAAATGACGAGTGGAAAAAGACCATTGAAGATTTTTCTTAGCCTTTTATCATAAACGAATTTTCTCCCGCTACTGTACAGTTCACCTTGACTACAAATATAAACCATTCGAACAGCTGCTTCTGCCGCTCCTTGCTCGTTCTCTAAATGCTTACCTATGTCAGTCCTTTTCACAGCCGATCACACTTGATAACTGAAAAAGTGAAGGACGTCCTTCCCAGAGGATCTCACCAAATGTTTCGAGTCTCCTATAACCTGGATTGGCGTCATTTCTACCTCGGCTCCGTACGGTATCCTTTTCAATGCCCAGTAGCGAAAGAAAATTTGTTTATGGTTCGTCTATAACCGAAAAACCAAACTAAACTTTTCCAAAGTGGAATTTCACTTCATATTGAAATTTCTTACGGTACTCCATCTGGTCAAAGCTTCTTGATGGATAATAGCAATTATATTTCCGATGAGTTCAAATATCGAATGGAAATTGATCATTCAAGATTTCTCTTAATCTCAAATCATAAACGAATTTTCTTTCGCTAGTCTACAAGGCGTTAATAAAATTTTGAACAATGTGAACCCTCTTTAATATTGACATAATGACTTCTTCAAACTTCGAATTAATAGAGTAGATTGAAAATTAGTGAACTTTACATGTTATAATGCACCATATTACTTAAACTAACATCCCTGCTACGAAATGTGACCCATTCCTATGATTGCAGTTCTGAACCCTACGGATGAAACTTGTCAAAAAAAAATCGTAGTTTTTTCTGGCCCAACTTTGCTAAGCAGATTCTTTCAATATTAAATTATCGTTTGCTTGCGTTCGTAGACAAAGGATGCAATCTCTCTTCAATCCGGTAGTCTAGCGGGCTGAGGTCGAGGCTATGAGGAACCAAGGCATGTTCGTTCAGCAGCTGTTTCGTGCTCCGAAAATTTGTCCTGGAATTCTACTACAGTGTTGATTGGAACATTTCTCCAACCTAATAGCTGGCCACCATTTTTTTTTGAGGAGATCGAGGTTTTTCTCGGTGCTGTTGGGTCGGTGGAATCAGCTGTCAACAGGATGGTGATCCTGCTCCTTGCTAGGATGGTGATCCTGCTATCAACAGGATAGTGATCCTGCTCATTGCTCCAACGAGTGTCTCGCGTTTTGAGTTACACATTTCCGGGGCAAGTAATTAGCCGCCGAACCAACCGTATTTGGCCCGCCCATAGCCCCGATCTCAGCTGCTCGACTACTGGTTTTGGGTCGAGATGAAATCCTTTGTCCACAAACCCAAGCAAAGAAACTGCCAAGCAAATTCGCTGCAGGAAGTAAAAAGTTTGACGTGCAGTTGCAAACTTCATCACAAGGGTTCAGATCTACGCTCAAATGACTGGTTCCCTTCTCGAAGCTAAAATTTGATGCAATTTAATATGTAAAGTCCACTCTTTTAATCGATTCTATTAATTCCAAGTTTAAATGTCCTACGATGTCGATTTTATCGAGCGTTCATATTTTTAAAGAATTTATAAACATCCTGATATTGATTTTTATTTTAAGGACGTAAAATCTCTTCCAGTAAGTACTTTCAAGTGCTGGAGTGTTGTACAATTTTCATTCAATTGAAGCAAGGTATTTGTACAATAAAGTGCTTGCAGTTTTCCTTAAAAGTTGCCTTGTCTGGATGCAGTTAATCATTTCTAAGGGAAACCTCCGCCTCCGCATGCTCCATATAGTTCCTGGCCTGCCCATCATTTCGAAAGTGTTTCACTCACTCTCTTCAAATGTTATACATTGTTCGTTATCTATGGACAAACAAATTAACGGGCTGTCTACCTCGCTTTCATTAACACGATAAGACAACGGTGCATCCAGTGCAAATGTGTTAGAGTATTTTTCCACGTTTTCCTCGAGTTGATTGGGATTGTAGCTTCCTACTGTAATGGATCTACCTCTGAGTTCGTTGGGTCTCCGGTGGAACATGGAAGCAACTACTACTACTATCTCTAAGTTGTTAGCTGCCAGCCGTCCCTATTTACACTAAAATGAGTTTGAGACATCATTGGCTCCTCATTGAACCAAACTTCAGCCTGGTCCCTTGGTCCAATTTACTTGAACAACTCACATCGTTGGTCTTATTTGAGGCTCCGGATAGATTTTCCACGACTGAATCCGATAACAGCATGTGCCTGTTACTATTTAGAATACGCTTGCATGTTTGACATTTGGTTTGCACTCTAATTTTATTTTGCAGCAAATTTGAAAATACTTGCACCATATAATACAATTTATTGGAGAGGTTTTCAGCTCTTCGTAGGAGTTGTTTGTTAAACTAACCCTAGCAGCAATGGCTTAGAAAATATTTGTCTCCCGGCGTTGGCTGGCGAGAAATTTGTTGTTCACAGTGCCTTTTTTTTCAGAATAATTGTGTTTTATATCATTTGAAAGGGTTTTGGTATCGTTCGAATGATTTTGGACGCCGATTTAAAAAAAGGGCGTCTGTCGGTTCGTCGTCTGCCCGGTAACGTTTTCTTTAAAATCGGCAGGAGTTGTTAAGTTATAGAATAATTTTTTTTTTTTTATGAAGTACTGCAATCATATGTAATTTTTCTCAATTCTATTTTTATGAAAGTTGCACAAGATCAAAAATAGATTTGTCTACAAGATTTCTACTTTCATGAATTAATCATAACAATCAACATCTCATTTGAAAGTTCTTGTGGAGTATTTCAATTACCTGCAACTTTTTTTTCTTCAACTTTTGCTTTTTAGTTCCGAATGAAACAAACTAAAAACGTCAATAAAGTCTGTTCTTCTACAGTTTGTAAGTTATTTGAAAACTTTTGTGAAGTAATGCGATATATGGTGAATATTAGCATTTAAAAAATTTATTTAATCAGTATTTTTTTTTTTATATTTTGTATCAATTGGAGTTTTTTTTTACTCATCCCCCCTCCTGAATTTTTGTAGCTCCCATCAGATAAAGAATCATCTTTGGAAAAGTGTTTTATTGTGCCATGATCAAATGAGAAGTGTAAAAATTTAAAATATTAGAAAAAAATATTAGGCCCCTCCGTAAGGGGAGGAGCATTTGCGTGCGCCCATATACTTGAAATGGATTGGTTTACAGTCTGCTCTCCAGACTGGGATACAGCGTTTTAAAACTGGACATCAGGGCCTCGTTAGGTTTTGTATTAACGATTGCGGCCCCAAGCAACGCAGGCTCTGTGTGGGAAAGTTGCTTTTGGATTGAAACTTTAATCGCCATTTCCTATGCAAAGTCTGCCGACAAAGGATATTTTTAAACTTAACACAATACTGAGAGACATGGAGTAAACTTCCGCATTGGTGGGCGTTGTCCTATTATATTTGAAAACTATTTTGATGGACGTTGACCTTGACATCCAACGTCCTCAATGGTGGAGTCATGACGTTGTCGTTGATTTCCCGTGGGAAGCTGTACAGTATTTTGATACGGTTCAGCTTCCCATTGGATGTCAAGATTGTTATTGTGGTAAGTTATTTGTGCTATGCTGTTGAATGACCAATCATTTCATTAATCGCCTCTGCCCGCGAGTTATCTAAGTTCTAGATAATGAACAGTTATCCCGCAACTAACTAGGTAGGGATTCCCCAATAACAATATATTAAATGGATTTCCTAATATCAATTTTTTGTTCAACATGCAATTAGATAACACATCTTTTCTGGATTATTCTTGTTTCAGCCTAAATTCCGATTCGCGAATACTTTTCGAAAATTATCAGCTTCTTTTCAATCAATCTGCACAATTTCTACGTGCAACATTTCTATGAATGGATTATTCAATGCAAAGGAACCAAATAATTGTTATTTAGCTTGAGATAAAAATGTGAGAGTATAGTACGTCTTCCTGCCGGATGTTTCTACAACTTCGGTCATCTTTATTTATTGCTAGAGAAATTGTAGTGTCATTGTTTCTCGCTAGTGACAATTACTGTATGTGCTTATCCTGACCTATTGTTGCTCTCGTATTGACGTATAAATAAAGCAGCGTATCTTTTTGAATTGTAGTGACTATTCATCTAATCATTACATCTAATTACTAACGAGTTGTAGTTAACTTCTTGTTGGGCTGCCATAAAGTGTTTGCATTTTACTGACCATTTATTTTTGTCTCCTAGAGTTCACTATTTTCACGCACATGCTAATCGCTTGCAAAGATGCTCAGTCGAGCAACAAAAGAAATCAATCCATCTGTTGTATTTTCAGTGCCGTTGATAGTTTTCGCCTCTAAGATTAAACTTGATTTTATTAGGTCGTGTGCGTGAAAGTACTGATTCCTGTTATGGTATTTAGTCCTTTGACCATCTTCTATACCTGCCTGTACCTTCGCCTTACCGCGTCTGGCACGCTATTGTAGGAGGCGCTGCAGAGGGCGCTCTTTGCCTTGAGCTGCAGTGAGGCCGAAGGACCTCAAGGTCTAGAGGACATCGAGCGGAGGCAGAGGCAACGGCAGCACCTTGAGAGGGAGCTGTCCAGGCTTAGGGCGCACCTCGCTGTGTCTGCGGGGGTAAGTGTTAGTGTTTGGGCTTGATCGGAGCTGTCCAGGCTCTGGGCGCACCTCGCTGTGTCTGCGGGGGTAAGTGTTAGTGTTTGGGCTTGGTGGGAGCTGTCCAGGCTCTGGGCGCACCTTGTTGTGTCTGCGGGGGTAAGTGTTAGTGTTTGGGCTTGATGGGAGCTGTCCAGGCTTAGGGCGCCTCGCTGTGTCTGCGGGGGTAAGTGTTAGTGTTTGGGCTTTATGGGAGCTGCCCAGGCTCTGGGCGCACTTCGCTGTGTCGGCGGTGGTGTGGCAGTGTTTGGGGCTGGTGGGAGCTGTTCCGGCTTAAGACGCACCTCGCTGTGTCTGCGGGGGTAAGTGTTAGTGTTTGGGCTTGATGGGAGCTGCCCAGGCTCT
>SDVV010038742.1:0-10700 GCA_016164225.1 Gammarus roeselii | reverse complement strand
ATATACAGTATATTCAAGATAGTTCAGGTGAAATGTCAGAGGGATATCTCCACGAATATTTCATATTCCAAGTGATATGCCGCAGAAACATCTAACAAATATTATTTCACTAGGTAACCGGTGCGTGCTACCAAGCAAAGGGAGCACGAGTTGTTAAAAATGTTGAAAACTTGTTATTATTGCAGGTTCCTTGGAGGCTAACGCACTTCAAGGTGTAACGTCAGAGTGACATCTCCTAGAAAAGGGTAGCTCGTGGCAACTCCTGAGTTTAGTCAAAAGAAACACGAGTATTTGAAATTTGGAAAAACTGGTATCATTGCAAATTTCAGTCCAAGAATGACACGAGTATTTAAATTTGGAGTTATGTCAAGTCAGAGGAAACAAAGTTTTTTAATTTCTGATCAATTATCGCAAGATTTGCTCCAAAAAATGCATGAATAGTTACCGTAGATGCAAGTCCAAAAGAGGCAATAAACCAGTGTTTTGAATTTTGAAATTAGCTCGGACATCTGTAAGGAATGGGTTAGTAGGTGAGCGTCTCTCTGCACCATGCTGCAACAGGGTCACTCCCGGATCTGCACTACGGGAGAGAAAGAAGACCGTTAGTTCATTCAAAATGTACAGATGGGTCAATTTAAAGATGAGATGCCGGAGAGGCAGGTGCAATAAGTGCACTATTTTATCATTTTAAGATGAGTTGACAGCAGGACATCTCTAATATCTACTTAATTGCCTGAGGGGCTTTATATATTTCAAGTGAGATGCCAGAGGGACATCTCCAAGAGATGTAACTGGCGCTGGTAAAAGCGAGAGCAGAATTGTGTCGACTGTGTCCTTCCATAAGAAGGTACTCACTGATTCAACAGATGTATGTTTTTTAACCCCATTTATCTCCTTTCTTTTCTCTCTCGACAAGGAGAGTAGAAAAGTAGGGATAAAATACCACTGCGTCGGCAATGCCTCTCCGTAGGAGGGATACTCATTGCCTAACAGTGGATGATATCTGTCTAATCTACGTCGTACCGTAAAGTTGAGCAAGCTCTCCCCATGGTGCGATTTCGATTTTCGCATATCATGGGGTGTGGGGGTGAGCCGCCGTGGCGGCTCATTGCTAAGCGTCGCTGGGTCACCGGCAGACTTCAGCCCCACATCTTTGTCGAATCTACGTCGTACCTTAGAGTTGAGCAACGCTCTCCTTCTGGTGCGGTTTGATTTTTACATAGCATGCGGTGTGGAGGTAAGCCGTCGATGCGGCCTCTCAGCAAACGCCGCTGAGGCGCCACAGACTTCACCCGCTCTGATTCGTAATTGTTATCTATCCCCATTTCTCTCCTCTCTTTTTTTTCTCCCGTAGGGGAGAGTGGAAAATTAAAACAAAAATACCATTGGATCGGCAAGGTCTATCCATAAGAAAATACTCATTGCCTCAACAATAGTTTATATCTGTCAGATCTACGTCGTACCGTAGAGTTGAGCAAAGCTCTCGTCCTGATGCGGGTTCGAGTTTCAAATATCATGGGGTGTAGGGGTGAGTCGCCGGCAGACTTCACCCTCACTAGTTTGCAATTTTGGCTATCTCTCCCCATTTTTCTCCTTTTTTTCCTCTCCCACAGGGAGGGTAGACAAGTAAAATAAAAAGTGGCATCGGGTCAGCAAGATTCCTCCATAGGAAGATATTCATTGTATTCAGCAATGGATGATACCCGTTGAATCTAGACCGTATCACAAAGTTGAGCAGGAGCTCTCTTCTTGGTGCGGGTTCGATTTTCGTATATCATTGGGTGTGGTGGTGAATGCTTGCACCGTACCACATAAGAATATAAAATAAATAGTATTGCAACTGCTCCTGCCGGTGCTCGTCGGTGACTGCTCCTGACGGTGCAATACGAGGCAACGGTGATCATAAGTGTCTGATCTTGACAGTGCAATACGATGCAACGGTGAGGGTTAGTGTTGACGCTATCATTATCAACGGGACATATTTGACGCAAGTGTTTATGTGTTGCCATATAATGCAGTGGGTTTGCATTTGCAATCTTTCAGCACATGAACGTCGCAGTGACTGTTATCTCTAAAAGACTTTTTCAAAAAATTGTTTTCCATTAGGACAAGATAAATCTCTTACCATTGCAATCTTTCAACATAGCATTCTCTTACCCTAGCAATCTCTTACCACAGCGATCCATTTCTCTAGCAATCTCTTTCCTTGGCAATTTGATTGTATTTTTTTCTAACTATTCGGAAGCATGATGTATACTCCGCTAACTTTAGGTTTCATTTTTTCTTCCTCAAGCAGCAAATAAAACTAAAATTAATTTGTAATTAATCGGATTCATGTTACGCCACCAATTTGAGAACATAGTTTGATGATAAGAGACGCTGACATATTTGCATTCCTAAAGTTTATTTCACGATCTAGCAACTAAAAAACATCAACATATTACAAAATCAATGTATACTTTACTATTTTACGAACTGGATTCAAGCTGTTTTATTGACTACATGAATCACAATCTTTATCATGCATATGATAAATATTGTTATAAAGATTGTTATAGATATAATTGTAATTTCCATTTTCCGGAAGTGGTTATTGTATATGTTGTTATACACATTAGATAATGACCCGGAAACTTTTCGATAAATATTCTCCCTCACTCTCAGGAAAAAATATCATGAATAAGCCCAAGCGTTTACAGCATTTTGCAAGCGTTGCATAGTATTGCCCACCGAGCAGTCGAGTCTTCAATAGGCAATGAGAACACATCTCCAGAAGCACATCTTCTGCCTAAAAATATTAAAATGCACAACGTTGGAAAAAAATAATATTGGTTATGTAGATTGCTGTGAGAAGGCATCAGCTGCGGATCAGAGAGGACTGCACCTGCCCTTGCATATTCATTAGCTGTAAGCTGATGTATGCAAGAGTGGTGAGGCTTGACCACGACACGAGGAGCACTTTTGGAGGATCATGTAGCTCGTAAAAGCGGCAAGGACAGGTCTGTTTCATGTGTGATTACGCCAGGCAGCCTCATAACGTGTCCATAACGTGTCCACAAGCCTAAATCCACCAAACACTGCGTTATCAGTCTAAAATGTCAAATTCTCTGCCGGTGATACAATTGAGCATTCTAATTTGTGCCTGTTCTATCGCTAGGCTTAAAACCTACTCGACAGTAGTAAAATAAAATTCGTTCACCTTCAAAATTCCTAACGAAAATGCAAAGCTACCTTATTAATGCTATTGATACAAATTTGGTAATGCTTTTCGGCCGTTCTTAGTACCAGAAGTGCAGTAAAACTAACTGTATAAAACAAGTTGTAATTATTTTTAATCCGAATGATCAAATGGGGATGAAAAAAAAAGTATAGAAAAGTATTTCGATTTGTCACTAAGCTAGGATCAGATTAGAAATGTTCCAAGAATTTTCTCGTACTGTTTATCTGGAGTTATATAATTGAATGAACAGAATCTACGGATTATCGTTAGGCCGCAGCTAGCAGATGATTCTCGAGAAATACCGAAAGATTATTTTTTTGAGAGCAGTCTGTTTTACATCTTCCTGCGTGTCGGGTTGAATTCGGGTGCGGAGAAGCTTCAATTAAAATACGCTGATATGGTCAGACCCTGATGAGTCAGACGCCTGCCTGGCGTCAGACCCTGATGGGTCAGACGCCTGCCTGGTGTCTGACCCATGTCGGAGGCCCTCTGGAGCTCTCGAAATATCATATGGCAGAGTTCCGGGGCTTGGCGGTATTTGTTTTATTAAACTTAGCTGACTGACAATCTGCTAAGTGATGCTGCCTGCTTGGTGTCAGATGCTCTCTGGAACTCACAAGAAGCAAGGGACAACAAAGTTCTAGTACTGACAGCAACTGTATTGCTCGGCTAAGCTGACTCAGACAGTCTACTAATTGAATCTGCCTAATCAGTGTCAGATGCACTCTGGAGCTTCCGAGAAGCAGGGGATAATAATGTCAAAGTGCTAAAGCATTTGTTTTTGCAGGCTTAGCTGTTCTGACAGTCTACCAAGTGAGTCGTCGAACAAGTATGCTGAGTCCTTTATATGCTTTCAATTAATTTCTGACGCGGAAAATAAGCAAATACTGTACACCTGTTCCACAAGTCTGGTTGGTGCTACCAAATAAATTTATTTCTGCTAACACGCGTCCTCATTATCGTGTGGCTTGCCATATCAATGCCAACGTTGAAAGATTTCTCGATATGCCTCCTGAGAGCTCAAGATATTTAGCATACGAGGCTGAGCTGAAACTTAAGTAACCTTTACAGGGAGCGACTTGGAGGAGGTCTATCGCGATTTTGGGAGATATTGATGTATGAAAATGGGAGCAGGATGACAGGAAAACGATGGCAGGTTTGAATCATGCCACGTTCTGGGCGACTGTAGAGCATTTTAGTTGAATTGTGAACGATCGGAGAGAATATCGGTACTTATAAAGATTTACTGATCATGGATGCACACTATAGTTGAATTGTTCAAACAATGATTACTTGTGCAGTCATCACCAACGCACACTATAGTTGAATTGTTCAAACAATGAATACTTGTGCAGTCATCACCAACGCACACTATAGTTGAATTGTTCAAACAATGATTACTTGTGCAGTCATCACCAACGCACACTATAGTTGAATTGTTCAAACAATGATTACTTGTGCAGTCATCACCAACGCACACTATAGTTGAATTGTTCAAACAATGATTACTTGTGCAGTCATCACCAACGCACACTATAGTTGAATTGTTCAAACAATGATTACTTGTGCAGTCATCACCAACGCACACTATAGTTGAATTGTTCAAACAATGATTAGTTGTGCAGTCATCACCAACGCACACTATAGTTAAATTGTTCAAACAATGATTACTTGTGCAGTCATCACCAACGCACACTATAGTTGAATTGTTCAAACAATGATTAGTTGTGCAGTCATCACCAACGCACACTATAGTTGAAATGTTCAAACAATGATTAGTTGTGCAGTCATCACCAACGCACACTATAGTTGAATTGTTCAAACAATGATTAGTTGTGCAGTCATCACCAACGCACACTATAGTTGAATTGTTCAAACAATGATTAGTTGTGCAGTCATCACCAACTTCTCAATCCTGACAATGTATTTGTGCTGGTGATTCGACGGAGAAGCTGCTGCTGACCCAAAAAGTGTGTGGCGGGGTTATAGCCAGACCCTTTGGTGCCAAAGGGCTAAGTTTGTTTGCGTGGAAAGGCATGAGAGGAGTGTGATGATCCGGCATTTGTCTTTATCTGTATTTGTGTATCCAGTCAGGAAGCAGAATGTTTTTTATGTATCCAATCAGGAAGTTCCCACTTGCAATCAGGATGGAATAGGTTTTGACCTGAACGCATTGTCAACAGTTAATATTAGAAGTGACGTTCACCAGTCTACAAATACACATCACTGTCCAGTCTCTGCCCGCCACCCACACAATTACAGATGTGGGCCAGAGCCATGACAGGAATGATGTGCACTGCCTCCTGAGCGGCGGAGGATGGGAAAGAATAACAACCTCTCACGGCCTCTCTCCACGATGGATCTCTTTTCACGATGGTGCAGTTTATACATCGCTTTGAAATAGCACGGTCCAGTCATTGTTACGATTTTTATTATATGGGTCGCCGGCAGACATGATTGGTGTATATTGTCTCATAAAATGTGAACATTTATGCCATGCCTGCTATTGCCATCGCAGTCCATGTATCACGGTAAAACTGCACAACTGGTCGCGTGGAAGCGTGTCTCAAAATCAGCTTGTCAACAATTGGCAGGGCCATTTCAAACTCGTGTCAAGTCAGTCTAACATTGCCTAACATCAACAAGACCACCAAAATCTACTAGTTCTGCTACATACGATTGCACATTGCATGGGGCTAATACAATTTTGTTCAATTACATCACAAAAGTTCATTTTTAATTTGTATCGTCTTAATACGAGGCAATCCACAATCTTGGAAGGCGTTACATGAATTTTGGGTTGGCTTTACACAAGTTGTGCTGTCGTTTTTAAAAAACAAACTTTTTAGTATAAGAACTTGAACGTCTTTACACGAGTTTTAGTGTAGTTTTTAGTGAACGGAATTGAACAACTTTACACTAGTTTTAGTCTAGTTTATAGTAAACAAACTTGAACGTCTTTAAATGAGTTAAGTGAAGTTTTTGGTAGATGAAGTTGAACGGCTTTACTCGAGTCTTAGTGAAGTTTTTGGTAATAAAGTTGAACGGCTTTACTCGAGTCTTAGTGTAGTTTTTGGTAAATAAGGTTGAACGGCTTCACACGAGTTTTAGTGTCGTTTTTGGTAAATGAAGTTGAACGGCTTTACTCGAGTTTTAGTGTCGTTTTTGGTATATGAAGTTGAACGGCTTTACTCGAGTCTTAGTGTACTTTTTGGTAAATGCAGTTGAACGGTTTTACGCGAGTCTTAGTGTAGTTTTTGGTAAATGAAGTTAAACGGCTTTACTCGAGTCTGAGTGTAGTTCTTGGTAATTAAAGTTGAACGGCTTTACTTGAGTTTTAGTGTCGTTTTTGGTAAATGAAGTTGAATGGCTTTACTAGAGTCTTAGTGAAGTTTTTGGCAATGAAGTTGAACGGCTTTACTCGAGTCTTAGTGTAGTTTTTGTCATATGAAGTTGAACGGCTTGACTCGAGTCTTAGTGTAGTTTTTGGTAAACGAAGTTGAACAGCTTTACACGAGTTTAAGTGTCGTTTTTGGTAAGTGAAGTTGAACGGCTTCACTCGAGTTTTAGTGTCGTTTTTGGTATATGAAGTTGAACGGCTTTACTCGAGTCTAAGTGTAGTTTTTGGTAAATGAAGTTGAACGGCTTTACTCGAGTCTTAGTGTAGTTTTTGGTAAATGAAGTTGAACGGCTTTACTCGAGTCTTAGTGTAGTTTTTGGTAAATGAAGTTGGACGGCTTTACACGAGTTTTGGTGTAGTATTTATTAAACGAGCCTGGACGTCTTTACACGAGTTTTAGTGTCGTTTTTGGTCAATGAAGTTGAACGGCTTTACTCGAGTCTTAGTGTAATTTTTGGTAAATGAAGTTGAACAGCTTCACACGAGTTTTAGTGTCGTTTTTGGTAAGTGAAGTTGAACGGCTTTACTCGAGTTTTAGTGTCGTTTTTGGTATATGAAGTTGAACGGCTTTACAAGAGTTTTGGTGTAGTATTTAATAAACGAGCCTGGACGTCTTTACACGAGTTTTAGTGTCGTTTTTGGTAAATGAAGTTGAACGGCTTTACTAGAGTCTTAGTGAAGTTTTTGGCAATAAAGTTGAACGGCTTTACTCGAGTCTTAGTGTAGTTTTTGTCAAATGAAGTTGAACGGTTTTACTCGAGTTTTAGTGTCGTTTTTGGTATATGAAGTTGAACGGCTTTACTCGAGTCTTAGTGTAGTTTTTGGTAAATGAAGTTGAACGGCTTTACTTGAGTCTTAGTGTAGTTTTTGGTAAATGAAGTTGAACGGCTTTACTCGAGTCTTAGTGTAGTTTTTGGTAAATGAAGTTGAATGGCTTTACACGAGTTTTGGTGTAGTATTTAATAAACGAGCCTGGACGTCTTTACACGAGTTTTAGTGTAGTTTTTGGTAGATGAAGTTGAACGGCTTCACTCGAGTCTTAGTGTAGTTTTTGTTAAATGAAGTTGAGCGGCTTTACTCGAGTCTTAGTGTAGTTTTTGGTAAATGAAGTTGAACGGCTTTACTCGAGTCTTAGTGTAGTTTTTGGTAGAATAAGTTGAACGGCTTTACTCGAGTCTTAGTGTAGTTTTTGGTAAATAAAGTTGAACGGCTTTACTCGAGTTTTAGTGTCGTTTTTGGTATATGAAGTTGAACGGCTTTACTCGAGTTTTAGTGTCGTTTTTGGTATAGGAAGTTGAACGGGTTTACTCGAGTCTTAGTGTAGTTTTTGGTAAATGAAGTTGAACGGCTTTACTCTAGTCTTAGTGTAGTTTTTGGTAAATGAAGTTGAACGGCTTTACTCGAGTTTTAGTGTAGTTTTTGGTAAATTAAGTTGAACGGCTTTACACGAGTTTTGGTGTAGTATTAAATAAACGAGCCTGGACGTCTTTACACGAGTTTTAGTGTAGTTTTTGGTAGATGAAGTTGAACGGCTTCACTCGAGTCTTTGTGTCGTTTTTTGGTATATGAAGTTGAACGGCTTTACTCGAGTCTTAGTGTAATTTTTGTTAAATGAAGTTGAACGGCTTTACTCGAGTCTTAGTGTAGTTTTTGGTAGAAGAAGTTGAACGGCTTTACTCGAGTCTTAGTGTAGTTTTTGGTAAATAAAGTTGAACGGCTTTACTCGAGTTTTAGTGTCGTTTTTGGCATATGAAGTTGAACGGCTTTACTCGAGTTTTAGTGTCGTTTTTGGTATATGAAGTTGAACGGCTTTACTCGAGTCTTAGTGTAGTTCTTGGTAAATGAAGTTGAACGACTTTACTCTAGTCTTAGTGTAGTTTTTGGTAAATGAAGTTGAACGGCTTTACTCGAGTTTCAGTGTAGTTTTTGGTAAATTAAGTTGAACGGCTTTACACGAGTTTTAGTGTCGTTTTTGGTAAGTGAAGTTGAACGGCTTTACTCGAGTTTTTGGGTCGTTTTTGGTATATGAAGTTAAACGGCTTTACTCGAGTCTTAGTGTAGTTTTTGGTAAATGAAGTTGAACGGCTTTACTCGAGTCTTAGTGCAGTTTTTGGTTAATGAAGTTGAACAGCTTTACTCGAGTCTTAGTGTAGTTTTTGGTAAATGAAGTTGAACGGCTTTACACGAGTTTTGGTGTAGTATTTAATAAACGAGCCTGGACGTCTTTACACGAGTTTTAGTGTAGTTTTTGGTAAATGAAGTTGAACTTCTTCACTTGAGTCTTAGTGTAGTTTATGGTAAATGAAGTTGAACGGCTTTACACGAGTTTTAATGTAGTTTTTAGTACTCCAACTCATTTTTAGTAAAGAACACGCACAGCATTTCCTAGGCTCAGCGAAAGTTATACAGAGCTCTGAGCGTACAGTATATTAAATTACCTCTTGCCTTGACGATGAATGCATCTCGCAGTAGGGAGCCGTGAGTGATTGAAGACAAGTGTAAACACTCTTTATTCAAGGCATCGTTCACTTCATCAATAGAGACAGTTGTGGCTAACGCATCAACAATATGATGGGCAAAATAGTCGAGGGTTGACCAAACCACTCCAAATTTATCCGAAAAGGAGGACACTTTCCTAACTCAGTAATGTAATGGTAATGTATCAAGACAGTGTATTTGTGATGTATCTAGACACCGTATATGTAATGTATTCATATACTGTACTTGTAATGTATCTAGATACTGTATTTGCAATGTGTTTAGATAATGTGCTCGTAATGCATCTACATACTGTATTTGTGATGCATCTAGATACCGTATTGGTGATGTATTAAGATACTGTATTTGTAATAAGTCGAGATATAGTATTTGTATTTGCCCCACACTGAATATAGTAATGTGAAAGAAGGTGTATGAACAGTTGCGTGGCCTCACACTAGCACCAACACTTTGTGCTAAGAAACAAACTATTCTGCGCACGAACTGCGAGATTAATTTTTCCTGCTCGTACGCGCAGTTCTCGGCAACGCCGTCAGCAATGCAGAAGCAAACTGGTAAACCCGGACTACAGCAACACGCCTCACCTCTGCATACTGCAACAAGCTGATCTGCATACGGTGGGAGTTGACAGCAGAGCACTCACCTTAGTTTATCAGTACTGAGTTTCTGTTCTGAATTCTTTATGGTTAATCCTTGTTGTACACGTTGAGCGTTACGGGTCTCAACCCTGGAAGAAATCTGTTGATATTAAAATGTGTGGCGAAACCACTTCGTTTGGTGGAATGTAATGAATGTATGTGCGAATGATTCTTTAAGAAATTTTTGTTTCTTGTCCCGTTTGCACATCTCCGTCCCTTCCCATCACCCTTCACCACATCTCCGATTATGAGATATTCATGATGCAGGGTTTCCATCGTCCCTTCACCATATCTCCGATTATGAGATATTCATGATGCAGGTTCCCATCATCACTTCACCACATCTCCGATTATGAGATATTCATGACGCAGGGTTCCGATCAACCCTTCACCACATCTCTGATTATGAGACATTCATGATGCAGGGTTCCCATCATCCCTTCACCATATCTCCGATTATGAGATATTCATGATGCAGGGCTCCCATCATCCCATCACCATATCTCCGATTATGAGATATTCATAACTCAGGGTTCCCATCATCCCTTCACCACATCTCCGATTATGAGATATTCATGATGCAGGGCTCCCATCATCACTTCACCAAATCTCCGATTATGAGATATCCATGATGCAGGGTTCCCATCATCCCTTCACCATACCTCCGATTATGAGATATTCATGATGCAGGGCTCCCATCATCCCATCACCATATCTCCGATTATGAGATATTCATGATGCAGGGCTCCCATCATCCCATCACCATATCTCCGATTATGAGATATTCATAACTCAGGGTCCCCATCATCCCTTCACCTTATCTCCGATTATGATATATTCCAGATGCAGGGTTCCCATCATCCCTTCACCACATCTCCGATTATGAGATATTCATGATGCAGGGCTCCCATCATCCCTTCACCATGACATCGAACCACTATGC
>SDVV010038741.1:0-10700 GCA_016164225.1 Gammarus roeselii | reverse complement strand
CTGAGATGAATTTCCTTACTGCGGGGGTATACTGAGATGAATTTCCTTACTGCGGGGGTATGCTGAGATGAATTTCCTTACTGCGGGGGTATACTGAGATGAATTTCCTTACTGCGGGGGTATGCTGAGATGAATTTCCTTACTGCGGGGGTATGCTGAGATGAATTTCCTTACTGCGGGGGTATACTGAGATGAATTTCTTATAAGACGACCAATAAGTTTCGCGAACATGAATATTTGTTAACATTTTTTTCCCTTTTCGGCTCACACAATAATTGCCCTGGGGGCGTCACTGTATGGGCATAGATGCGCTCTATGGATACAACAACATATGTTCAATGACTCAAGATGCGTCATTGTATGGGCATAGATGCGCTGTATGGATACAACGACATGTGTTTAATGACGCAAGGTACGTCACTGTATGAGTATAAATTCGCTCCACTGGTACAGCAACATATGTTTCATGACCCATGCTATATGACCCCCCTCCCGTGCTGGAGTTACATTACATGTAACTTAGACTTTAAGAATAGATTAGGTACCTGACACTGATCAGCTGGTTGGTCAGTTTAATGGTAAAGATTATTTCAAATTGGACTTTTCTACATGCACTTAAGCTATGTTGTAGACCATGGATTCACATTGATAGGTGCGTTGTTGCTGTTGTTGTTGCTTAATAGACTAGTTGAGATGGATGTTTCATTCTCTGGTTATTTTTGTAGCTTGCGATACGTTTAAACAAATAATAAGGGCACTGGTGGGAAAGGAGAAAAATGTTAACTGAATCAATCTATACTTCGAACCCTGGCTTGAACAAACTGTTGACCTAGAATACATTTAGCATCCTGATAGAAATAACAAATATATCTTATACTCATCTTGTAAACGGGTCTGAGACCATTACCCTCTGTAATTAGCGGACTTTTATGCCCTATGTAATAAGCTGACCTTTATGCCCTTTGTAACTAGCTGGCCTTTATTCTGAAGGTGAGTGACCGAGCGACTTCGGCGCAAGTGGATTTAAGGATTTGAAAGTGTACTTAGAGGCTTGCAATGTAAGGCGGACAATTGCCTTGGTTACGTCGCAACAAGCAACAGATAAGAAGTATAGATTACAATTGAATTTAACCTGTGTCAGAATTTTAAAGATATCGTAATAAAAATAATTGATCGTGCAGATTTTTTTTTTGCCTATTGAATGCATAATGGTTTTTAATTAGCTCATGCGCAATGTGACTTTAATCTATACAACCTATAAATTAAAGACAGCGCGCTCGTGTGCCTGTCGAAGGTCGATTGCCCGTCGTCTGTCTGTCTTTCTGTCCCAGTCTTCACTAATATATAGGCCAGAAAATGACTAGGGTCGCCTCTGAATTCGAGTTGTGAAGCCTGCCAATATCATTTGTCTGCTAATATCATTTGCTGTATCACGAATACATGGCAATAGGCAATGAGGCCTTGTCTGAGCTGTGGAAATATTTTTTAGTAAACTAATGATAGACGTGTCACGATTACGGGTGAAGGCGGGTGCATGATACACAAGGCTAGCCAATAGAAACCACGAGTGGAAAGCCCTAGTCATTCCTAACAATTTCAAACGTATATTTCAAACCCATATGAGAGCACAGAATTTATCTCTCTGTATCGGATGTACGTATGTTGGTGGCTTCTTGACGGGGGGTGGCAGCTAAGGGCGGCAGATGAGAGGCAAAAACTATAGATGACGAGAATGAATGAATAAATGAACGAATGAATGGATGCAAGGACTGTAGTCGACGAAATGCAAGAAATGGAGACACGGGGCTAGTCCCAAATGACACCTATTATTGATTAGATTTGCAGAATGCCCACTTCTACCAGAAGCGAAGAGTCGATATAGTCTCCGTTTAATACATGTCAGTCACACTGTTCACACGCTCCTTTACCCCATCTGCAGAGAAGGCAGTGGCACAGAAGATATTTGGCTATCTTACGGACTTCCTAAAAATGCATAAAGACACATGGCAACGTTTATATGTTTTAAGTTCATCAGAAATGTTTTCGATCTTGAAATTGTTTATTTGCCTCGTCAGAAGCTACCGGAGATTTTCTCTGCGAACAAAGGGTCACCAAGAAATTTTCGATAACACTTTCTCTTCTGGAGAAAGGCTTCAACCATATCCTGGTGTATCCATGCTACCATTAAATCACTAAGCCTTATGTATACATACATGTTGTTGCCTGCCGCGGTAAAGTTCAGCATTAGAACGCTTGGCTGAGACGTAACGGTCATGCCACGGCTCGGTGTGAATGAAAGCATGAACTATACACGCTCTATTGAAACTATTGAAAAGTACATAATTTGAGAGCTTCTGCCGGTAGAAAATATTGTCATTTATAGTAGATAATAATTGATTTGCTGAATACAGTCTAAATAGAATGTACATAATATTTGAATTTACGATGACAGTTGAGATGCATCACCTTCACACACACACACACACTCACACACACACACACACACACGCACACACACACACACACACACACACACACATACACACACGCGCACGCACAACGAGTCACTTAATGCCATTCACTTTCCTAATAATAGAGTTTCACATTTTCAATAAACGAATATCAATGTAACGTTTGTACATAAATGTCAACATTTTTGTTTTATCATTTTCCTTTGCCAATTCAATTTAAGTAGTGCCAACTTTATACGCAACTAATTTTTTTTTTGTATCGCTGCTGTCATATGTTTTGGAAAATAAAGTTGATAAGTTACCATCATCGTCAAAAGCACCATCATCAATGCTTGAACAGAAATGAGTACTTTGGAAGATCACTAATGCAAATTAAAATTAAGAGAGGCCTTAAGTTTGAACCTTGCGGGACGCCATGACAAATATTGAGAAGTCTGGATTGACAAGCATATATGACAGTGTATTGTTGACTATTAGAACGGTAGCATGAAAACCAATCCAACGCCAATCCACGTAGTTCGCATGAGCTAAACTCAGACAATAAAATTGTATTTTCAACTGTATCGAATATCTTTCGAAAGTTTCAGTATATGGATTTTACAATTTGGTATGAATCTAAATTTTGTTACAAAAAGTTCGTTTGATCCGATATTGCTTGCCCTGTCGGTTATTTACTACGAAGTACATATTGACCACGATAATGAATGTTACGCTTCTCTAATAAATGTACAGTTGTCTGTATGACATTTTTCGAATAACTCACTAACAATGGTAATTTTGAAATTGGTCTATTTCACTGATGTTATATACTTCTATAGTTTTGGGATTGGGAATGACTCACAACTCTAAGAGATTACGAAAATATACCGGATTCAATTGATCTATTTATTATTGAAGTTTAAACAAGAGACACAACATCACTAGCATATTTAACAATGTAAATAAGTCCCGAGTTTACATCACACCTCCTGCTAAAAGAGATACAAGAGAAGTCTTGTATCTCATGGTGTTGTAGCGTCAAGAAAGATCGAATTACGGTAGTCGCCTTGTATGTAATGTAATGGATAAAAATGAGTATTTTTTTAAGATCCTGCAGTTGTTATATTAATATTAATGCAATACTCGTTAAATACGTTGTCAATATGAACTAGTGTCATTGTGCTCAATAGTTTTAAGAACGTCTGGCTTTTTATTTCAGCTGAATCAAAGCTGGAGACATCATACGTTTTGAATTGATGCTTATGGCATCATCTGCGTTGGATCATAGATTGAGGTATTATATGTACTGAATTGATGTTTGGGGCATCATCTGCGCTGAATTGATGTTTGGGGCATCATCTGTGATGAATCGATGTTTGTGGCATCATCTGTGATGAATCGATGTTTGTGGCATCATCTGTGCTGAATTGATGTTTGTGGCATCATCTGTGATGAATTGATGTTTGTGGCATCATCTGTGCTGAATTGATGTTTGTGGCATCATCTGTGCTGAATTGATGTTTGTGGCATCATCTGTGATGAATTGATGTTTGTGGCATCATCTGTGCTGAATTGATGTTTGTGGCATCATCTGTGCTGAATTGATGTTTGGGGCATCATCTGTGCTGAATTGAGCCGTGAGGTAAGTATTATTCATGGTCGAGGGAATGTTTTAGCTCCAAGTACTTTATCAGTGCTTTCTACCCATGAATAGTGTCAAAATGTAATCATGCCATCTCCGTGAAAACTCAACTATGATACGGATGATGTGACATGTCATATTTATGATGACCTAGGTTTCATTTCCGTGTTTATATTTAGCAAGACAATCCTAAATCAGTCTCCCTCGACGAGCGATAATGTTTGTTTTCTGCTGGAGACACGTTTTCTTTGATTTGGGAGTTTTCTTTGACAAATTTGATCGATAACCAACACAATTTTCTATTAATATGTCGTTGTGCAGTGCTCAACGTAAGCATAAAGGAACACCCTACAACCAGCAGGTACCAGAAACTGGATTGCCCCCATCTATTGGCATAAGCAGCCTGTCACACCCCAACAGAACCAGCAGCTACCAGACACTGGATTGCCACCATCTATTGCCATAAGCAACCTGTCACACCCCATCAGAACCTGCAACTACCAGACACTGGATTGCCACCATTTATTGCCATAAGTAACCTGTCACACCAGTAGCTTATATAACTACGAAACGCGGATGTGAAGGAATTAGATAGGGATAGAAGAGTTACTTTTGATGGGCGGGGTAGGGCGCGGTGCATGCACCTTGACTCACCGAGCGTACGGGGGGTTCGCGCAGAAACGAGGAGCAGGGGCGGGAGGTACCGGAACTGGTTTGGTGCCCGAGTCAGCTAACGAACGGGGGAGGGGGGGAGACCGGAAGGGGGACGGAAGGAGGAACAGCGGGATGGAAGCAGGCTTGCGACCTTGATTGGCAAGGTTTATGTTATGAACATTTTAATTTGTACTGTATTTTGATATATATTGTATCTATGTATCTAAGTTTTTTTCTTCTTTAGATGGTTGTAGTGGAGTATAATTGGTCACTAACTGTTGCTCGTTATATATATTTATCCGATTCTGGTATGAATAGTGTTATAGCAAGTTTTCTGGAGGAGGGGATTGGTGCGGTAGAGAAACCCCCCTAGGTAGAAAGTTGGATGCGCTCCTGGAAAATTATGTGAGTTTGCTCTTGCCTATTCCTTGTCTTATAGAATTTGTTTCCGTGGCACGTTTGGTACGTTGTGAGTGTATATATCGTTATATATTTATGGCTGGTTTATTGTTTCTATATATTTTTTCCTGTGGACATATATGTTGGTATTCTTATCTACTTGTGGTATATATGACTTATTCGATGCTTGATTGGTGGGTTCGTAGCGGTGGGGGCTGTGTATACTTTTTGTATGTTTTGTTCATTTATCACTATATATTCTTTTATGGGATCAGTGTGGTAGGCATGTCATATGACTCAATTTGTAGCCGTAGTGTGCAAACGGCCCTGTTTGTACCAGCCTGAAGGTAGGATTACAGGCAAGATTCTGTGTTTCCCATATATTCATTTCATATGTATATAATATCTATAGACTTAGTAAGGATTATTTGTCAGGTTGTTTGCGGTTAATGTTTATATATTTTTTCTTAGGATGCTCTATCTTCGTTACGAGTTTCTTTTTACCCCATATTGCATTATCCATTATTGAAACATTTATATCAGTGTTCCATTTATGCGTTTTTCCAATAGCGAATATACGTGAATGATATGGACTTACTGTAAGTTAAAATATTATGTTATGTATACCTAGTAATGATCGATTGATTTATGTTGAATTTGCGCGGTTTTTAGAATTTCGATCAGTTAACTCATACAGTCTTAGGCATTTTAGGGTATTTTAGGCTTGCAGCTTCCACATTATCTCAGGCATAATGGGGTCGGTTGGTGCATCATTGTGGTAATTTTATATGTATATATGACACATCTGTTACGATTTAGCCGTAGTTACTTTTGTTTATGTGTTAATTTATCCCTGTTTTGTATAGAAGTCGTGACTAATTTCATTAAATTTTTGTATGTACTATACTGTATTTACTATAGGTTTCAGTTACGTCGCCTGCATGTCTTGGTATCTTGTTCACATTTCTTGTTTGTTTGGTTAAATGATAGTTCCTTCTCAATCATCACGTTTTTAATATATGTTTTGGGAATGGTATAGAATTAATCTTCTTGCTTTGTTTTATCTCGTGAGTTTTAGTATAGGTCTTTCAGTTTTGTAGGTTCTCTTTTGAATTTTCATCTTCAATGCAATCTGCTGGTTATTTAGACAATTTAGGATATATTACGTATGTATCTACATTATAGAACATTATTTCAGGTCTAATTTAGTTACATATTGTTCATTTTTAGTGTTTTATGTATCTTCTTTCATCCTGATACAGTATTTGACGTAGTTTTTATAGATATAGAACAGACGATTTGATAAAAATTTGGTCTTGCTCTTAGGGTATTGTATATTCATTGTACGACCATTCTCCAATATTTAGGAGGAGTTAGAGAGTCCCCTAGGCAAAAGCTCATTCTGTTTATGCTTGTTTGTGTAAATGGACCGATTTATTAGGATGAATACCATAATGTAGTACAATTTTTATGTGAATTATAGCAGAGTAGAGAACTTTATCTAGTTATTTTATTTATGTTCCTGATGTTATGTTTTTTTTCTCACGAGAATCATAGTATGTTTAAGAGGTGTAAGTCCGTACTGCATCTTTGAGGAATTTTTCGTTATTGATCCCTTGCAAATGTATACTTTAACACTTAGAAGACGATTTACTGGATGGAGGGGTCATAGAGCATTTACGGTTTGGCTACCCTTCACCTAATGAGATATATTTATCTACGATAGCTTAGGGAGCTGTGTACGGCTGCAATTAGCTTAATATCTATCACATTTTCAACGTGGGAGCAAGAGGAGTCTTAGTGCATTTCAATGCTAGTTCAATCGAGTTAAATTTAGGATGATGCAAACAAAGATTTATTCGATATATTATTTTTATTGATAATAGATTTTGACATAATTATATATACATATATATACATGATATCATTTTACGAAAACATAACTTTTTCACACCAAAAAAAATTCGATGTGAGCATCTTCGCGAAACAAAAATAATGAATTCGACCTCCTTCTCTTGTGTTATCTTGATCCTTGGTACCGGTGACAGTCTGTGGGTTCTTTATCAATGACGTATATTTATTCCTCACCTGAAGCTGTCGACTCGTCATATCGGTGTAGGATTTATCATCTGGGTGTGGTTTTTTCTCTGATCTATTGGTGTTCGAGACTAACGCCCTTGGTACACATTTTAGATAAGCGAGGACCTTCGGGAGAAGTGTATGCAATACTGGTAATCCTAGTCTTGTATCCAAAATTTTGTTTATAGTCTTCAGCGAGCTTTTTATAGACGCTATTTTTAATCACTATTACATGTTTGCGACATCGAATCGTTTCAGATTTTCTCCCTGCTATTATCCACATTTCCATTCATTATATTCCCGCAGATATCCGAAATATACCCAATTCTCCTTGCACTCAAACGTTTGAGACAGGATTTTCTCTTCTCATGCTTCATTACCAACATATTTGAAACCAAAGTCAGATATAAATTTGATTTTATTATGCAGTCTTACACTTCTTATACTTGACACCCTTTCATTACCCCTTTGATAATTTGATTTCCTTCAACTTTAGCAGTTTTTGTTCTTCACAAATTTCAATATCACTGTCACTGATATCCATTTCACTGAAAGTATCCCACGTTTCCCCTTATTTTCCATATTTTCAATTTTGATTATGGTTCGGGTCTTTCTCCAACCATATCGATTTAGCCATTTTCACCCAATCTTCATATATTCTTAACTTGAGTGTTAGTGGCACCATAATTTCTTTTACGCTCGCGCCATTTTGAGAACTGTCTTTCTCAGTATTTTGATAGCCATGACCGGATTATTATGTTCTATCAATACGCCCATAGCATCCTTTGAGGTCATATTTCCTCGTTCCTTTTTAAGATTAGCATATTCAAGATAATGCTGTTCTTTCAGATGTTGCCAAAGCCTGAATGTGGAGCCTGATGTGCCTAATTTTATCTCCGCACTGCAAATAACACGTACCCCCGTCTTTTCCTTCCTGTTAAAATACTTCCACATCAAACTGGGCGGCAGCTTTCTTCCCCGAAAGCGGATCGCTATCTGAAGGAGTACAGGTACGAGTCCATTTTTTTACATACAGGATCGTTACCTTAACTACGTTGACACATGTATGGGGCACCATGTAGGCATTTACACACATTTTGTGCAAAAAGGTTACCATACACTCCCGGGTGCATTAATACCTACGCAACCTAACCTAACCTATAGATCAACATCCCTTGCTATTGTTACAAGATATTTAATGGGCTTCAGCTTCATGATATGTTATGGTAAAAGATGTAATCATCCTATCCGATCCTAACCTAACTTATGTACGGTATTCAGTAAATGTTTTATACAATGCATAATACATTTCTCCACTTGTCTCTACATTTTTGATCAATCCTTTGCAGTTTGATACACACATCCAATTCTGATCTAATAAATCAACAAGATATTCATGAACGATATTCAGTCGATGTTTTATACAATGCATAACAAATTATTTCCACTTGACTCTACATTATGATCTATCCTCTGCAGTTTTAACACCTAATTATTTCTACTTCGCAATCAATCTCGACTCATATATATTACCAGAGAGGTCAGATTTTCTCAATCTTAGATGGATTGTATGTTACAAGTAATTCATATTTGTTTCCATCATACAAAAGGGCTCTTCATCTCATACTAGGTCTATCACATTTTTCTTCAATATCTCCTGACATTTCATCCTTTGACGACTTGCACAGTCGATCTGCCTTTTTTCTTTCCAATGATGTTTTCAAACTCTTCACGATGACAGCGTTTCAAATATCTCCACACGTTTCTCGTCGATTTATGTTTATTCAATTTTATTTCTTTCTGGCATAGTTTACAGACCCCCATCACCCCAACTCTTTCGAACAATCGAGGACTCAAGCTATAGCCCATCCTTCCCCAACAGAATCCCAATATTGACTGAATATTTTTCTCATCGGACTCTGATTTATATCTCACCATTCTGTCACACATATACAGCATTTACCCCCGAGATAGGTTTATGGGTAACGTTGCAACCCTTGAAATATATTCTCCAACCGAATTCAACAATTTCATTGTTTCCTTCGACGAACGCAATGTAAGCAACTTCATCGCTCAACCTTTGAGTTGTAGGATGTTATAAACAATTTATTTAGGATTTGCATTCTTTTATTAGTATCATTTACAGATCTTGCTGACATCATCAATGACTTCTAACTCGTTTTTTCGATTACAGCATGGTTCGTACAGCCACCCATACCCATCATCACGATGTTTAGGTTTCCTCTCAAAATCTATCATATAGTCCACCGTATCTTTGTTTTGAACACCGAAGGCTGTTCCATGCCCTTGAGTCCACAAATGTAATTCTTCTTCTTCTTGAACCTTAATTATTCGAATCTTCTCAAATTCAATGTCATTCTGTTTTTCATCAATGAGGAATTCTTTCATACGTTCCAGGTTTTCTTTGGTTCTTAGGAAAAAACCGTTGCGTACCACTTCAGCTTTATTACAATCATGATGATTTTCCACTCGGATCATATAAATTTCGAGAGTTGCTTTCTTATTACCCTTTAAGTTTGTTACATACGACTGAAACCCGTCAATGTCAGTTACCCAGAGCCGACTTCCTTTTTCCTTCATCCATATATGAATGTTATCTCCCACTCTTTCGATTCTTCTTTTACCCATTCTGAGAAATCTTATATTTTCAACATTAGTCAATATTTGTTTGATCCGACTCATATCATCTTCGGAGATTTCTTCTTCCAAAACACGTGAACTAATTTTTGTCACATGAACACTCATTGTTATCTATTTGAGGATGATCCGTCCGTCTCCGCTTGTCCTCCACGTGACACTGACTCCAATCACGTCATACAACTTGCTATTAAAATGCGTCTGCAAATCTTTAAGCCTATCATCACTCGCTTCGGCGATCAATTAAGTATGTATGTACGTCTTTAGACCTGTATACGTATGTCCATGTCAAAAAACCAACCTTACCTAACTTAGGTACGGTATTTTTTTCATTGATATATACAATCCATAACAAATTAACTCCACTTGACTCTACATTTTTGATCTAACCTTTGCAGTTTTGATACACACTTCCAATTTTGATCTACCAAATTTTTCACGAGAATTCGATGTTGCCTCCTACCTACACGTTATATGCAAATTCATTGCTTAACCTTTGAGTTTTTAGGATGTTACAAACAATTTAATTTAAGATTTACATACTTTTATTAGTAGTATTTACAGTTTTTGCTGACATCATCAATGTTTATGCATTTTTGTATCAACATGGTGCGAACATACATCCGTACCCATTATCATTTTGTAGCAGTCTCCTCTCAAATTCCTTCAAATAGTCCACCATATCTTTGATACGAATACGGAAACCTGCTCCATCCCCGTATCTCCATAAATGTAGATCGCCGCATTTCCATAAATGTTCTTCTTCTTCTTCTTCTTCTTTGCGAACTTTAATTATTCGAATCTTATCCAATTCAATA
>SDVV010038740.1:0-10700 GCA_016164225.1 Gammarus roeselii | reverse complement strand
CGACAGCGGGATGCCAAGGGCGGGAAAGCACATCAGAGCAGCGTCAAAATCAACCATTCACAACCATTCTCCACTCACGCCTGTTCATTGCACGCTCTCTCGCCACCTCCACATTCATGTCTCTTCTTCCCAACGCCTGCTTCAGACCATCCATCCACCCAAACTTCGGTCTACCTCTAGGCCTGCGACCACTCGCCTCCGCATTCATCACCCTTTTCACCAATCTCCCTTCATCCATCCTCTCTATGTGCCGGAACCATCTCAGTACACGCGAATCCACTCTGTTCTCCAACTTTTTCACCATCCCTGTTCTGATTCGAACCACGTCGTGGGTGATCCGGTCTCTCAGCGTTACTCCAGCCATGCTCCTCATACACTTCATCTCTAAAACATTCAACCTTCTTCTCTCTTTTGCTCTCACCCCCCTAGTCTCAGCTCCGTACAGCACAGTTGGCACAACGACACCCTCATACAGCCCTCTCTTTGCTTCCATCCCCAACGTCCTGCAGCTCATTACGCTCTTCAGTGCACCCAACACTTTACTACCCTCCTTCACTCGCGACTTCACCTCAGTTTGCACTAGTTCAGTCTTCTCCACATGGAATCCCAGATACTTGAAACACTGAACAGCTTCCAACTACTCTCCATTTTGGAGGATACTAATTCTGCTCGCATCGGCAGTCTTCGAGCATCTCATTACTTTACTTTTACCCACGTTCACTCGAAGCTTTCTCCTATCCCACACTCAACCAAACTCAGACACTTGCCAACATAGCTTCTCCTCTGAATCCGATACCAGCGCCGTATCATCCGCAAACAGCAACTGGCTCAACGGCCAATCTGCCCATTCACTTCCAACAGCTACAAGCCACGACCCAGCACACTCGCGTTCACCTCCCTGACCACTCCATCCATGAAGAGATTGAACAGCCGAGGAGCCCACTTTCACTGTGAACCAATCGCTCGCCTCGCTTTCCACTCTGACACATGCTCGGCTGCCAACATAGAAACTCTGCACCGCTTTCAACAGCTTTCCGTCCACTCCATACAAAGGCAACACCCTCCACAACGCTTCCCTGTCAATCCTGTCGTATGCATTTCCCAGATCCATGAAGACCCAGAACACATCCTTTCCCTTAGCAAGGTATTTCTCACCGACCTGTCTCGCTCCAAAAATCTGATCGGCACATCCTCTACCACTCCTAGAGCCACATAGTTCCTATCCAATTGCGCAATCCGTATATTCTGTAATCCTCTTGACCAGCACTCTGCCATACAACTTACCGACCACACACAAACTGATACCTCTTGAGTTGCAGCATTCATTTTTATTTCCTTTGCCCTTATACAGCGGAACCATGCAGGCACTGCGCCACTCAATCTGTACCACGCCCGCCACAAAACACATGTTCAGTAGCCTCACCAACCATTCGACAATCGTTATTCCACTCCTTTTCCGGCACTCAGTCGTAACTCAATCCAAACCAAGGGATTCCCTGTTCTCATCACCGCCTCCTGCATCTCTGCCACAGTAATGTCCGCAGCAAGTCTCCTAAAAACTGCATCCGCGCACCACCACCCACAGCAGCAATGTCAGCATCTGTCATCCTCGACATTCAACAATTCATCAAAATACTCGGCCCATCTTTTCCGTACACCACCACTTTCCGTGAACAACTGGCCGTTTTCATCTTTCACCGCCTCCTCCTTTCCGGTCTCCCTTTCTCACCCTCATGACCTTTTTTCAGAACATCTTATTGTTCTCCTCAAAATTCTGGCACAACCGTTTGCCTCACCTGGCATCAGCGTCCCTTTTGGTCCTCCTCACCACGCGGCTCCGGTGGAAATGAGGCTCAAATCACATCAAATCCTCACCACGCGTTCTTAAGCCGTGTAAAACTGGTGTATTGGCACAACTCCTAAAAATGCGATTATTGTGTTTGTTGTAATTACCGGAATGTATTAATCCCGTCACAGAAGTGTTGTATTCCCAATTCTTCATGCCGCAAGGGAATGTGTTGTAATTACCGGAATGTATTAATCCCGTCACAGAAGTGTTGTATTCCCAATTCTTCATGCCGCAAGGGAATGTTTGTAGATACGAATAATATTGTTTCATTCCGTAGGGCACGGAAAAAAAAAATCTTATATACCAAGCATGAAGACCGCGTCTGAGCGTTGGAGACTGACTCCCGAATCTGATCATACATGCTAAGTTCACCAACTAATAATCACTCGTGTGTGTACTTATCGCTCGGTACGTGCAGATAACTTTATTCATGTCCAATGCGATACATATTTAAGTGTGTATGTATTAGCATTGGCAGTAGTCTGCTGAACCTCTGAAAAGCAAGACGGGGCCATCTCTAAGCAAATTTTAACTGGAATCGATCGGTAATTACAAGAGTTCATTCTACCGCACTGATAAAGTATTCATGCGATTGCTATGTACATTTCGGGTAGAAGATATATATATATCATTACCTGTTGCTTTTTTTGCACAGTTGCTGGACCGCGCTCTGGCCGACCCAGTGCAAAGCAAGTTCTTCGTACCAGATGTGTTGCAGCGGTTCCGTGGCTTTGGAGGCGTCCGCATCGAAGATGACGTCCTGATCACAGCTGACGGTGTGGAGGACCTCACTAAAGTACCAAGAACGTGAGTGTAGATATAGAATTATGTACACGAACGCGAGTGGATGTTTTCGACGCAATCCAAAGTGCTAGCCTTCATTGTGGCTTGTGCGTTTGAGACTGGTTGGGGGCGTGTGTTTGTGGCTATATGATACGACAGAAGAGAAATACCAACAGCAATCGGACCCTGTTGTTGAAATTCGGAAGTTTGTTCGCAACCTGGATTGGGTTCGAGCTTCATGCTTACTCTTCGCGCTGTAGTGTGTACGCAAAGGATCATGTGAACCACTGCATACCCGCGAAGTCTAGAAATAAGTAGAATTTTGCCTCACAGTAGTCATAAAATTCGTTTATGGTTAGTCTACAACCGAAAAAACTTGCTCTTCTTCCCACGTGGAATTTAAATTCATCAAATAAGGTCTGACTTATATCGGGACAGAGCTTCTCAATGAATAAAATCAATTCAATTTCCGACCAGTTAATATATCGTCCGAAAATTGACCATTATTAATGGTTTGTTTTCAATCATGAACAAACGTTTTTTTGCTACTGTATAGTAGCTAGGAGAAGCTATGTAGGCTAGTGTCTTAGTTTGGTAGAGTGTGAGAGGAGGAAACTTCGAGTGAACGTGGGTAGGAGTAAAGTAATGAGATGCTCGAGGACTGTCGATGCGAGCAAAATTAGTGTCATCCTAAATGGAGAGCTCTTGGAGGAAGTTCAGTGTTTTAAGTATCTGGGCTCCCATGTCGAGTAAACTGGACTAGTGGAAACTGAAGTGAAGGCGCGAGTGAAGGAGGGATGTAAAGTGTTGGGTGCACTGAAGAGTGTAATGAGCTGTAGGACGTTGGGGATGGAAGTATGAGGGTGTTGTTGTCCCAACTGTACTCTACGGAGCTGAGGCTTGGGGGGTGAGAGAAGAGAAGGTTGAATGCTTTCGAGATGAAGTGTTTGAGGAGCATGGCTGGAGTAACGCTGATAGACCGGATCAAAACGACGTGGTTCGAATCAGAACAGGGATAGTGAAGAAGTTGGAGAACAGAGTGGATTCGCGTATACTGAGATGGTTCGGGCACATAGAGAGGATGGATAAAGGGAGACTGGTGAAAAGGGTGATGAATGCGGAGGCGAGTGGTCGCAGGCCTATAGGTAGACCGTATTTTGGGTGGGTGGATGGATGGTCTGAAGCAGGCGTTGGGAAGGAGAGACATCAATGTGGAGGTGGCGAGAGAGCGTGCAATGAACAGGCGTGAGTGGAGAATAGTTGATTTTGACGCTGCTCTGATGTGCTTTCCCGCCCTTGGCATCCCGCTGTTGGGATGGTCGTGGGTGGGGTGGGGGGGCCCCGGCCATTATGACGCGGCGGGGGTAAACCAGTGAAAACTGTCGGGCCCTGCTGCTGACGACGGTTCCTCGGACTGCACTCGTGACTCAGAATGTAAGTTGGGAGGGCCACCTGCCGGACCCTTTAGCAAAAAAGGGACAAGTTGTGTGAGTGTGAGGATGTAAGGGACGCCTTGCCGTCGGCCACCTCCCTTTCTGGGGGATGTGGCCTAGTATCTGTATAGTAGCGAAAAAAATCGTTTATAGCTAGTCTTTTACCGGAAAAATAAAGAAGACTTTTTCCACCTAGAATCTAACTTTATAAAAAGAAAATATATCTGGATAAACCTCATTCACGGATAATAGCAATTAAATTCCCGATGAGCTCGGATATTGAGCGGAAAATGCCAATTCTAAGTTATTCATAACCTTCAATCGTTAACGAAACTTTAGGAAGATGTATTTAAATGACAACTTCGTCAAGTTTCATCGAAGTATTTGTTAGCGTTCCTGATAGAATTGAAGGGAGTTCCTTCATTTTGTATTTGAATCCCGAGTGTTGAAGTTGCTAACTTATAGCTACATAATTTAATGTAGCTATAAGTAGGCAATAAGTGAAATCTTCAATGATCAATTATCGCTTGATATTTGAACACAATGAAAATTTAATTTATATCATCCATTAAGAAGAATTGCCTAGACCAAGAACTCATCAATTTCCTATAAAGTTGAATTCCACATTGGAAAAGTCCAGTTCCATTTTTCAGTTGTAGACTAAGAAAAAACGAAATTTTCTTACACTACTGTACAGTATCGAAACAAAATTCTGTATGACTGAAAATCGATAAGATATCCAATGTTCGTTTTTCGCTCGATGTTTGAACTCGTCGGAAATTGAATTAATATTACCTGTACAAATCGGTTCAAGAAAGGGGCGATGATTGCAGTTGTATCGATCTGAGAATGGATATGGATGGTGTGGAACATGCAATTGTGGAAGAGGAGAGTGCATAATTATGGTGAAGATATAAGATCGACCACTGCCTTCTGCATGCCTGACCCTGCAGAAATGTTACAAATTTGAAAAAAAATTGCCTCAAAGAGGCACAGAAAAGTGATCGTTCGTAAAATTGAAATGATCAGAATGCACACCTCTATGAGCTGCCGAGTCAATTTAGACATGGTTTGTGACGTTGCGGCTGCTACGATCAGGTCTGTGAATGTAGGAGGCGCTGAGAGAGGCACCTTTTCTGCAGCGGATGGTAACGGGGCAAAGCTGGCTGACCCATATGCTGAGACAGGCAACTGAACACGCTCGTGCTTTGCTGGAGAGCGTGCGATGACTCCCGGTGGCGTGAAAAAGCTAAGATGCGTATGGTGAAACTATACGCATATGGAGCTTATGGTGATAACAACTAAAGCGTCGAACTGCTGAGTTGACGCAGTGCGTGTAATCATTCCGCTGAAACGGATGAATGAATTTAGTAAGAATGTAGTATTAGTTTATGGTGGGAACGTTACCCGAAAGAGCGCAATACAAGAGAATTAGAGATGCTACAGATGATGCAATTGGCGAGAAACTGTGGACTTTATGAGCGATATTGAGAGCATCGATCGATTATTGCCATAGGTTAGTTGTGCGAGACTTACAGTAGCGAGAGAAAATTCAATTTAGTTTTGAAAAAAAAATATTAATCATTTTTACCAATCGATCTTTGAACTCATCAATGTCTTTGATATTATTCATTAGAATTAAGAATCTTTGTCCAGATATATTGCCGGCAGAAATTTCTTGATGAATTTAAATTTTACGTGGGGAAAGTCTGATTTTTTTTTCCGATTGTAGACTAACCATAAACGAAGTTTCTTCCGCTACTGTACAGAAGTGAAATAAAATTCGTTTATGGTTAGTCTAACCGTAAAACACGTTCATTTTACCCTCTTGGAGTGTAACTTCACCAATAGAAATTTCTTACCGTAGCTACTGGGAGAATATTAATTATATTTTCTATAAGGTCAACTTTCAAGCTGAGAATGAACATTAAGATTTTACAGTATTCAATCATGAATTAATTTTCTTTCGCTACTGTACTTAGAGAAAGATTAGTAGTGGATGATTGTTTTACATGGACCTGAAGAAAGTCCGATTCAACAGATGCGATGGGGAAAGTGCCGGGGCGGTATGGGTTGGCTGGCTGAGTTGCTGAGGACGGTAGTTCTCATTCTAATTATAGACAGAAGCGAGTCCAAGGTTCCGAGTGAACATATGACTCGTTATGTTCTCTTAGCCATAGTGTATGAATGAGAGTGATCTGAAAGATTACAGCGAGCGAACCTGGTAATAGACGATCGCCACGCCTTTGTAGCAGACTGCGACAATTTATGTAAGCGGAATATTTGATGAGGAAAGTTATGAAATAAAAGTGATTTCTTGAGATTGTAGGAGGGAGTAGATAGTATAAATTTTGATGATGTGTGGCTAAGGATGACATATCTGAAGCACTGAATTTGATTTGCGCTTCTTTCTGAAGTACTGGAAGGCGAGAGCACAGTTGATATGAAACAGGGAGTACTTGGCTTAACCTTTAACATACCGTAGGAAAAGTTTGATGTACAGAAGCGAAAAAAAATCGTAAATGGCTAGTCTATGAACGAAAAATATACTAGACGTTGTCTACGTGAAATTAACTTCTTATGAAGACATCTTGTGGTAGCAAATGGGGAAAAACTTTCGACATGGATCATATCTATTAAATTTCTAATAATGAGTTGAATGTTGAACGAAAACTGGTTATCGAAAATTTCGTTATATCCAATCAACCGAGCTCTGGTGGAAATGAGGCCCAAATCAATCAATCAATCCAATCAAGCGAAAACCAATCTTATTTCGCTTCTGTACATGCTTGTCATTGGTGCATCAACAGTTTCGGATGAGTGGTTGTAGATATGAATATTTGCATAATTTTCAGGGTGGAAGCAATTGAAGCGTTGATGGCGGAGGGTCGCAAGCACGTCGCGGACTTCCCACACCGACAGTGCATGCACGCTGGCCACAAGTAGCTCGGTAGCCTAGTCAGGTGAAATGATAGCCAGCATATTGGTGTGATTTATTACGTTAAAGAGTCCTTCACTTGAAGCCTCAGAATCGGTATCTACAATGATCACGTTCTTATTTCAACATACATTAATTTGTGGCGAAAAGATGACTCATAATAGCCAGCCTATAGTATCACAGTATATAACGTCTAAAGAGTGTTGAGAGGTAGCGTGAATTTGTTGGTTTTGTCTATTTTTATATTTTAATAAAGTGTTGTGAACTGATTGGTGTCTTCATGTCCTTAAGAAACTAGTTTCATGTGGATATGAGATATGAGCGTGACCAACGGGGAGCACTTGGTGATTACACGTTGGTGCGTCGGTCGAAATTGAAGACGCTGCTACTTATATGAAATCAGTCACTGAACAATGTGGTTTTTTATTAGGCATGGCCTTCTGGATCGTTTCAACATAGAATACTTGTATATACGATCCATGTTTCACTTGTTCTGTTCCGACTGAGGTTCGGAAGAATTATTTATTATTTGCTTCCATGTTCCACCGGAGTCCCAACGCGAAGTTAATGCAGACTCCCCTGTAGGGGGCGGGATCGCAACATGAAATGCTCGTTACCTGCTAGACGATTTCTTGAGATGTATGAATCTGTCTTTGCCTTGGTAGTCATGCACGATGCTAGTGACAGTGAATGCGTGCTGCAACTCTTCGTCCATAGCCAGCCACTCGGGAAGCAGCCGCTTGTGAGCAGAGTCGGCCTGAAATGAGAGGAGATGAATAAATTTGACATCGCGGGATCATAATTACCTCTGCCGCGGCATGATTACCGGACATCTACCCTCACCCACGACCTCAGCGAGATGACAAGGGCGGGAAAGCGGATCCGGGTAGCATCAACAGTCTTCCATTCACAAGAGTTCTCCACTCACGCGTATTTATTGCACGCTCTCTCGCTACCTTCACATAAAGTCACTGGTGGAAATGAGGCCCAAATAATAAATTCACATAAAGTCTTCTTCCTAACGCCTGAATCACGTCATCCATCCACCCGAACTTAGGTCTCATTCTAGACCTACGTCCACGCGTCTCTTCCTTCAACACACCTTGATCACCAATCTCTCTTCAACCATCCTCACCATGTGCCCGAATCATCTCTGAACACGCTAATCAACTGTCCTCCAACTTCTTCACCATCCCCGTTTAAACTCGCACCGCGTCGTTATTGATCCGGTCACTGAGTCACACCAGCCATGCTCCTCAAAAATCGATCTCGAAAACATTCAACCTTCTCTTCTGCTCTCACCTCCCTGGTCTCAGTTACGTAGAGCACAGTTGAGATCACTACACCCTGATACAACCCTCTCTTAGCTTCTTTCCATAATGTCCTACAGCTCCTTACACTCTTCAGTGCACCCAACACTTAACACCCTTCGTTCACTCGCAACTTCACATCAGTTTCCAATACTTCAGCCTTCTCCACACAAGAGCCCAGATACTTAAAACACAACTTCCTCTAAAAGTCTCCGTGGAAATGAGGCTCAAATCAATCAATCTTAAAGTCTTCATTTAGGAGAACACTAATAAATTCCGCTTGCATCGACATTCCTCGAGCATCTCCTCACTTTACTTCAAATAGTAATAGTTTCTTCTGTTTTCCACCAGAGCTCCAACATGTAGTCACCGAGAGCTCCCCGTAGGGCACGGCGCTACTTTACTTTGACCCACGTTTACTCGGATCTTACTCCTCTCACACTCTCTACCAAACTCCTACAAAGCTTCTCCTCTGAATCCACAAACAGTAACTGGTTCGATGTCAACTCTGCCCATTCGTTTCGAACAGTTCTAAGCCACGACCCGATACACTCACGTTCACCTTCCTGAAAACGAATCACTCTCCTCGCTCCCCGCTCAGACACACGCTCTGCTGTCAACATAGAAACTCTGAACTTCTTTCAACATATTTCCGCTCACTGCATGGAAACGCAACACCCTGCACAGCGCTTCTCTGTCAACCCTGGAGTATGCTTTTTTCCAAATCCATAGGCCCCGAACTCAACCTTTCCCTCCGCAAGATATTTCTCATGTACTTGCCTTACTGCAAAACTCTAATCCGAACACCCTGTACCACTGCTAAATCCACACTGTTCCTCACCAATTGCGCCATCCGTAGAGTCTGTAATCCTTTCGATCAACTTGCCAGTACAACTTACCGACCACACATAATAAACCGATATCTTTTGAGTTGCATCACTCATGTTTGTATCCTTTGCCCTTGTACAGCGAAACCATGCAAGCACTGCACCACTCAATCTGCCCCCGGCCAGCTACAAAACATGTACAGTAGCCTCGACAGCCATTCGACAATAGTTACTGCACCTCTTTTCAGGCCCTCGGTCGCAACGCCATCCAAACCGGGGTTTTTCCCTTTCATCACCTCCAGCACCCCTTCCCTAGTAGTGTCCGCCACAAGTCTCTCTCAAAAGAGACCAGCATCCATTCACCCCCACCCACAGCAACAATGTCAGAGACTCTGTAATCCTCGACATTCAACAACTCTTCAAAATATTCGGCCCACCTTTTCCGTTGCGTCAGTATTATATTATCAGCTGGGTACACCAGTTTAGAAGCTAGATTTAGTGCGCACTGATAGCTATCACATGAACAAACTGCATGAATGACGCGGCTCAGCATAAGATATGTACACAGAGACAACACACCCAGAAACACCCACATCGCCACTCACACAGGCAAAACTTCAACACGCTGATATACTGCCACCACAAACAGATAAAAACAAGACCATAAATAACAAACCTCAACCCACCTTACAACGCAGAGATGCGCATTATAACATCCACACAAAGACGAAGCGACACAAAAGAAAAAGGTAATGAAAGATGTAAATTGACGGCTACTGTTTGAGAGTGGTGATGTAGAGAATTGGGGGGCTGAGTATTCTGAGATGCTGATGTCAGAAAAGCTGCCATTAATGCTAAGGGTGATGCCGGTTTCGGGATTTTTGATTTAATTTGAGTCATTCCACGGTTTAGGAATTGCTGCGGACATTACTGAGGGAGAGTACAGGACACAGATACAGACACTAGGCCGCATCCCCCAGAAAGGGGGGTGGCCGACGGCAAGGCGCACCTCACACCCTCATACGCTCACACTCACACAACTTAGCCCTTTTGTGCTAAAGGGTCCGGCCGGTAACCCTGCAACTTACACTCTGGGTCCCGAATGCACTAAGGAACCGTCGTCTGCAGCAGGGCCCGACAGTTTTCACTGGTTTACCCCCGCCGCGTCATAATGGCCGGGCCCCCCCCCCACCCACGACCATCCCGACAGCGGGATGCCAAGGGCGGGAAAGCACATCAGAGCAGCGTCAAAATCAACCATTCACAACCATTCTCCACTCACGTCTGTTCATTGCACGCTCTCTCGCCACTACCACATTCATGTCTCTTCTTCCCAACGCCTGCTTCAGACCATCCATCCACCCAAACTTCGGTCTACCTCTAGGCCTGCGACCACTCGCCTCCGCATTCATCACCCTTTTCACCAATATCCCTTCATCCATCCTCTCCATGTGCCCGATGCATCTCAGTACACGCGAATCTACTCTGTTCTCCAACTTTTTCACCATCCCTGTTCTGATTCGAACCACGTCGTTGGTGATCCGGTCTCTCAGCGTTACT
>SDVV010038739.1:0-10700 GCA_016164225.1 Gammarus roeselii | reverse complement strand
TGCGTCGTGTTTAGAATAGCACACCCTGTGAGATGGGATGTTCTGCGTCGTGTTTAGAGGAAGCACACCCTGTGAGATGGGATGTTCTGCGTCATGTTTAGAGGAAGCACACCCTGTGAGATGGGATGTTTTGCGTCGTGTTTAGAATAGCACACCCTGTGAGATGGGATGTTCTGCGTCGTGTTTAGAGGAAGCACACCCTGTGAGATGGGATGTTCTGCGTCGTGTTTAGAGGAAGCACACCCTGTGAGATGGGATGCTCTGAAGTTCCCAAAGTGTGCAGTGATATAGTGTTCTTTGAATAGAACGATATAACATACAATATTCCTTACGTCAACGCAAATTAACAATAGGTGCGAGACTTGACTTAGGAACACAGTGCTCATCCGCTGGGACGTTTTGTTTTCAGTAACGATTGTATAAAAATATATATTTTCCATTAGCCCAACTATTGGCAGGCGTATCAAGACATAAATCAGGCCCTCAAATAATTCACTTTGGATATAGTGCTAAAATAAATATCCTCTTTCATCATGAGCACGTACTATCGTACTCCCGGAGAACGTACATTGTGGAGCAGCTTTAATCTTGCGCCTTTCCCGGCACTTTCCTAAATTAGGTGAGGGATCATTACCCGCCTCAGGCACAGGTAGGCTCAGGGCGCCGCATCCATCCCATTAAGTGTTCTATAATACGCGAGGCAATAAAGCGTGTTGGAAATTGTGTGAATCAGTCAAACAATTAGTAATAGAAATGATGATATATCTATTGCATAGAGATTCATTCAGAATAAATGGGAATTTGAATATTGTAGACCGTCGAGGCCGAGTGGTTAGCGTGTCCGACTGCAGTGTCAGCCTCTGGTCCTGCATGTCGCGAGTTCGAGCCTCGGCATGGACACGGCGGTCTTATGGCGGGGAGATTGAGCGCCTCCCCCTCGAAGTCAGCCTAACTTAGCCACCCTCCTAACTAGGGGCAGATGGCTGTGTGTTTATGTCTGTCTGTACATGAATTTAGAAACCAATGAATAAAACTTATATACAGTCATTAGTATCTAATTATTGTAGTGGCGGCTGTCAAACATCGAATCGTTTTCCTGATAAATCGAGTCTTTGAGTAGCTTCAGTAGAGCATAGAAAGACCACCACAGCCGTTGGATAACCCAGATTAGCAGCCCAGATGCCATTTCAATAGCATGAGGATACTGTGACCTTTTCAAGAACCAGTATTAGCGAGGCCACTTTTCTGCTAATGAACTACAAAACTTTGAATGCTTTTTCTCCAGAATCTTGTCCCTTTGCTGCTCGACATTCTATACAGGTAATTCAAGTGGTGCATGCTCCATTTGCATTGGTTAACATTCTATGTTATCATCTTGTGCCGTTTTTTTATAATAATATAAATTTCGAAATTACAAAAATATTCTGTAAAGAGACGAGGATCCACCGTGAATGTCTTTGATCTGTTAGAGGCATCCTCTCCGTGGATTATTTTCTCCATAAGAAGTTACAATATCTTCTATTTAGTACAACCAACAACAGCTTGCCTGCCAAATGCCAGCGTTAAAGGTGAAGTATTCGAGTGAATTACACGAATAATATTAATTAGTGGCGGTATTTTACGGCTTCCTATTTCTAACTCATCCCCTTCTCTTGTGTCTTGTGCAATGGTTACATAAAAGTTGATTCTAAATATCATGTTATGACAACCCATTCAATTATTAGAAGTAATAGCAATTTTCAGCGTTCGACATAACATGTCAATGATTGTAATTAAAGAGATTTAAAAATGACTAATCAGCTAAGGATACATTGTAGAAGCATGTTGACATAATTTTTAAGTACTTTACGGCATAGTTAGTGATAATAAAATACAAGGAAACTTGTGCATGCCCTTGTTTTTAATGGCATTTGAACTGACTTTAACTGTCACTGAGCACATCAACAGTCATTATTCACCGCGCTGGAACATAACCCCAATTCTGCATTGATTACTTTCCTCCCCGAACCCAGTATGACGGACAAGATTAATGGAGCCTCGGCTTGCACAGACCAGAGAGTGGAACAGATACAATGTCCATCAACTCGCCCCACTCGGCTAACGAACGATTTACTCACTAACTGGTTTACAATCGTTGGTAGATTTCCCTTTCATCAACCACACTAATGGATCTTTTTCTAGCGAAAGGGCCAAACGACGAAATCGTTATTGAGTATTTGTTCTTTGTTCTCTAAGACCCTAGAGCAACAAACCCTCTGAATAGTCCCCTTTACTGATATTTAACCTTGATTCAAAGACATGTCACTCCAAAGCCACACCGCCAACAAAAGCAAACCCTGCTGCATGTGTTGCAGTGGAGCGTGCGACAAATGCGTATGCGCCAAGAATAACAGGGACAGCATATCATGCAGAAGCCAAAAAAAAAAGCAGATCCAGCAAGCATATAAACATAGAGCTGCCGCACTGCCCATACACTCTGGTGGCCGGCGCATATGCCTCAAAACGTGATGAGGAGAAGCCTATCCTCTCCCACAGGATAGCTCATTTGACGATAGATACTCACCAAACGCCACTGAACTCTCCATCTCCCACTTCTTGTACCTCTGAAACTGAATCCATAATCCCCACTTCGTAGTACGATACAGATCCTCTAATCGTCACCTCCACACAAAAATCCGCAGCAGCAAAGCCGGCTCACTGTGAAGCATCATGCACCAGCACCGGGTCCACAGAAAATACCAGGACTCTTAAGACAATACTCATTGGTGATATCCGCATGAAAAATGTGCTAACGTCCGACCTTTCAGATGGATGCACTTTTGCAAGAATAAATGTTAACGATTATGGTGCTCTGTATAAAATCATTGAAGGCGTAAATTAATTCAAAAATTACATTATTGTGCTCACGGACTACGTCGAAAATGCAGTAAAAGTCAAAATAACCACCGCAATTTTAACGAAAAACCAAAATGCTAAGCTGTACATGGCAGAACCCCTAAACATGAAAAAAATGGATCAGAGGCCACTATAGTAGTCTTGCACCAACCCACCCTCACACCCTTTGAAGCCGCATTTTGAACAACAAAATATTGCAGACAAGCGCAACAAGCATGTGGAAACAAATGTTCAGTGTTCCAATTGGTATTCTCCCTTGCAATACGACAGTGATACATCCATATTTGATGAAGAGATGCCGCTGAAATCATCCCAAAGTGACTCCAACAGTTCTGTTAGTAAAAACAAATGACTAGAGGCACAAGTTGTTCAAGCTGGGAGCAGCAACCACCCCTCAACAATCATGTCTATAAATACCCATCGGAACCTAAATAATATAGTTATTAAACATGTAAACGTTAGAAGCTTATGAAGGAAGATGGATCACATCAAGGAGGACTCAATTGACATTCTATGTCTGACAGAAACCTGTCTGGAATCTGACGTTAACAATACCTTCTTCATCGAGATTGACGGCTCCAATATTTATAGAAAAGATAGAGAAAGTACAGGAGGTGGAACCGTGATTTTTGTGCGAGAAGAATATACCTCTTCTCATGTAATGCTTAACGACAACAATCAGCAATGAAGTTGATGACCTTTGGGTGATCAACCCGGTACGAAAAAACAGATATTTTGTTGTTAGTTCGCTTTACGGACCACCCAAAGCAAGTGTAAAGTCTTTTCAATACATCAAAGAAAGATTTCGTGAAGCTATCCGCTTAGAAAAGACGCTGTACATTTTAGAGGATTTCAATGATGATCAATTGAAATTGAAATTCAACAACATGAAGCCGATTTTAGACCGACTAGGGCAGCATCAGCTCATAAAAATTGCAACAAGAATTACTCCCGAATCCCAAACTGTATTGGATCTGCTCATAAGTCACAATCCGTCTTCCATTGTTACCACAGGCGTGGACCCCAATGCTTTCTCGGACCATCATGAAATACACTGCACCATTAGAATCAAAAAAGAGAAGAAACAAGTTTACACAATAACCTGTCGTACAAAAAGAAATTGCACCGCGGATAATTTCAGAGCACAACTATTGACAAACGTCGAATTGAAAAAGCCAATTCATAGCACAAATAACGTCACAGAGCAAGCCCAATTACTCACAGACTATCTTCTCACATGTTTGAACGTTGTTGCGCCAATTAAAACTAAAACAATGAAAAGCATGTCGGTTAAATGGATTAAAGAAAAAATGCGAAACGAAATTGCACTAAAAAAATATCTCAAACGCAGAGCAAAACGAAACATAACTTAGTTACAATTATTTCGAATTTTAAATAGAAGAGTCAAACGAGAAGTCAGGAGGGCATAAATGAAATATCAGCATGAGGAACTAGAACAGTGCACAAACAGTCACAAAAGAAACGTGGAATGTACTGGAAAGAATTGTTTCCTACAAAAAAAAAATCACCTTGCTTACTTATCCGAATCCTCAAGCAGCTTCAGAGAAGTTTAACAACTTCTTCGCTGGAGTTGGAAACAGGTTTTTGAAGAGGTAACCCAGAAAAAAAGCTTATAAAGGATTGCAGAGCGACGCAACAGATACATGGAGTCCAAGAGCTTTCGATGGAGACAGCGACCAAGAAGCAAACGTTAAATGGAAACCACAGCAAGTATCGCAACACGAAGTGAAACCAGCTTTATTTGCCTTAAGAAACACAAATTCTACATGAATAGATGGTTTAGCCCTACAATATCTGAAACACAGCCTGATAGTTACTTTGCCTTATATCAGCACAGTTATTAACATCTCCATAGCAAGTGAAACTTTTCCAAAGATCGGGAAGCATGCAATCATGAAAGCAGTACATAAATCTGAGGACAAGAATGAACCATCCAACTTTAGACCATTCAGTCTTCTACCTGTCCTATCAAAGATTTTAGATAAGGTAATGTCTATCCAATTGATTGACTACCTCGAATCAAACAAGCTGTTCAATGACTGCCAGTATGCCTATCGGCGAAAATTGTCAACAGAAGACGCACTTATAAGCATCACTGAAGATCTGAACAAAAACTCTGTTGAGGGGCTGATATCTCTGCTGGTATTGCAAAACTTATCGAAAGCATTCGACAGTGTAAGCCATATAATTCTTTTTGGCAAACTCCGCACTATTGGAATAAACCCTACTTGGTTCGAAAGTTATCTGATGAATCGGCATCAATCAGGTAAACTCGATAACGCTACTACGTCACATTCGACCACAGTTGCCTTTGGGGTCCCTCAAGGTTCGATACTTGGTCCTTTGTTGTTCCTGATTTTTGTAAATGACATCGACTGTAAGTTACCAGAAAATTAAACGAAAATAGTAATGCACGTCGATGATGTTCAAATGCTGGGTTTTCCGAAAACCGTCAGATCTGAATGCGCTGAAAGACGACGCCGAGACCGCAGTAACTAATCTGAAATCTTGGTATGATAAAAAAAAACTCAAGCTCAACTCTGAAAAAACAAAATGCATCTTGTTCGGCTCGAACTCAAAAAGAAGCAGTTCCAATGAATTCCACTATCCGGAGAGGCAAATCTGATATTCCTGTTGAAGATAAAGTCATAAGTCTGAGAGTATGGTTTGATCCCTATTTTTTCTTCAAACACCACGTAACTACTCTGCGTTCCAAGTTGAATCGAACACTTTTGTTCCTAAGCCCCACAAAAAAAAGGATTTCAAATCAAATTACTGATTGTCCACGCTTTAGTATTTTCTCACATCAACTTCTGTCTTTCAATTTGGGGGAAATGCACCACTTCTCAAAAGAGAGAAAGTGCAACGTTGTATAAACTTTGCGGCAAGAATAACATGCGATGGTAACCCCAGAAAACGAGACCACGTAAGTCTTTTCCTCGAAAAATTACAGTGGCTCAAGATCGGCAACAAACAGGCACTCCATGAGTCGATCAGAATTCATAAAGATCTTCCATAAGAACATTCACCCTGCAGCCAAAGGCACATATATTCTCGAGGTGAAAAGAACAATCGATTCACCAAAAATAATGATACTCTGCACGTTGACTACAGGCAAACAGAAACTGCCTGTAGAACTTTTTTGATCACAGGACCAAAATCCTGGAACAAACTCCCAACAAGCCTCAAAATTCTTGCATCCATCAAGTCCTTCAAGAATAGCATCTAATGACCGACCAATTCAAAACCGTAACTTTGCCCACAAACACAAGCTAAATGCAAAATACCAGTGACCTGAAATGCATTCTGTTCTTCAGCATGTCCGAAAACACTACCACCAAAACTCATGAACATTGAGACCCCATCAAATCGTTTTACTCTGACGATACAGATGTTTTCTTTGTTGCTACCGATCACAATTGTCTTTGCCAATTACCATAAGTGTTAACTAGCGTTTAGTCTATTTTTTATGAACTCAGTCTTTTTGAGGAACGATATGCATCTTCTAACTTTGACAAAGGTGATCTCGATGATAATATAATTCATTAAATTATTTCTGACTATTACCGTACCATTTTTTGGTGGTCCAATCATTGCCTTATAAGCTAATATTTTGATTTGTCTCCTATAACAGAAGTATATTCATCCGACTTGTGTACTCCAGCATTGTATTATTCTGATTGTCAATCATTTAATCATTTCCTAGCGGTCATGAAGTGTGAATATTGTATGTCCAGTTGTTTGGTATATATTTTATGTATAACTTTTTTTGTATAACTTATGTCGCCTATCCACCCCTTCATTATTCATACAATGGTTTAGACCCATGTTTACAATATGTTAGCGCTTTTCTATTTCTTAACCCTTTATTGTATTCATATTTTCTCTATAATTCATGTCGTCCATCCACACTTTTGTCCTCGTACAATAATGTAGACTACTCATTACGATATGTTAGCACATCTCGATGTCCCAATCCCATGTTCTCGAGACTCTAACCACGTGCAAGCGTGATTTGCCCCCCCAATTTTGTTATGTATCCAGCACAAGTATTTCAGATTTTTCTACCCCGTGTGTCACTGGTTTTCTTAACGCTATGTAGTCATGATTATTTTGTCACAATAGACATTTTCTGTATGTGCACTTATGATACTATTGTAAATAATATTTCGCTCCATGTAATCCGAACCGACGGCCCCTAGTGATGATCTGTGACGAATTCAAATAGAACTTTCGTTTGCGTTAATTCAAATAGCGTAGTTGATAATGAATACTCATGTTTTATGTTTGAAAATGTATTTATAATCTAAAAATTGAAAACCCATTGCCAGACGATGGAAATAAACGATTTAATTGTAATAATTCTGTTCACCCAGTGGTTCCATGACAATTTATAAAAGAATGAGTATACACCGAAAGCGATACTCATAGACTGGACTATAGCTTCCATGAAAGCTGGTCATACTCGTAGACGACTATCAAGGTTAGTCCAGCCCTGTTGCGCTCCCTAATCCTTGATCCACAATGCACCGACGGTCCAGCCATTTAACAGACTGAACTTCTACGAAACATGCACGGGAATTCAATTAAGATGACTACAGAAAAAATAGGTGACAGATTTCGCAGATTATTGAATTCGTCTTTCAATTGAGTTGCAAATGGCGACCCCATCAATCGTCGAAATCAAATTAATGCCCTAAATAATTAATTCCACGATGCGAGCTTTACGAATTGTTTTGTCCAGCGCTGTAGTACATATACAGTATATGCTACACAGGGTATAAATAACACGCATAACTTGAAATCAACATATACAAGATGGATAGCACCTACGCAGACCCAGCGATTTACATTTTTTTTTTGAAAGAAACAAAAGAATGACTTCAAATATTAACGTAAGGGCAATGCTGCGAAAAAAATAGTGTGCAGCCGATTCTGGATCCATGGTATTTGAGGAGAAAAAAGGACTTACCTAACAGAGTATATATTAAACATAATTATATACTTTGTTAGGTCATTTTTTCTTGGAGAAAAAATGACCTTCTTAAAGAAAAGCCTGGATACATGTTTTCTACACCTTTCCTCTACTGACCGGTGATATTATTTCTTTATATCTTGAGATACCTCTTGTGATTTTCACTTTTTGGAATACAAAATAATGGAAATTATGAACACATACTCTATTCATGAGTCCTTTAGGACATAGAGAATGTGTGGGAATTTGATATTAAAAGGGTTCTGTATAGAACGTCGTTTTCTATGCATGTATACGGACCATCGATCACATCAGGAAGTATTTCCTGACTTAAGTATGCCGTGAAAGACTTAACATTTTCATGTCGCTATACTGTTTCTTCGTTATTTACAATGATATCCTTGCTTCAAAATTAGTCACAAATCATAACTTGTATTGCTTAACAAACAACCGATAATAAATTGTTAAGATGAGGTAAGCAATACTTTCTTTTGTATTTTTGATCAAGTATTTAGTGGAAAAGATTCGTGTCCCACGGCATAGTGCAATATTTTTTTAGTGACATAAAACAAAATAAAAAATAAACGCCGTTTCCTCGCAAAAACATTGTCTGTATCGTCTTGACGATTCCAACGATGTCTTCGTCTATTCATCTCTAATCAATGGTCGAATAACTTGACAGCTGTTTAAGAATAGTGAGAGTGAGAAAACTTGCGCACAACTTAATTCAATACTGCAGATCCCATCTCTTGTCTTCTTTATAGCCTTCATAAAGAGCGGTACACTTGTGGAAACTTTCTTCAAAATCATAATGAACCGCCTTAAACATGAGCACCGTATATGAATATGAAGTTGATGAACTTTTCTTATGATACTCGTCCGTTGACGTACCTTTGTTATGCAAGCATTGCTCATTCAGAAATATAACTATTGAGTGCAACATACAATTGCTACCGCTTTCTTGCAACAGATGTTACCGTGTACCAAAAATCTTAAACTTTGAACGAATCGTCATCGCATTTAGGCTTTCAAATAACATTGACCCTCTTATACTACAGATCCCTGACACATAACTAATCTCGCCAGCCCAGGGGCTGCGTACATCCCCGGGTACAGCACTGCCCCAAGCAGCCTTCCTAATCCCTCCATCCGGGTGATGCGTGAGGCAGGAGTCGAGGTCGTCCCAAGTCCCTTACTGGCCAAGTAACTTTAAGTGGCGCTGCCTCCGTCTGTTCGTGCCCCAGTCGGGGGCAGGCGAGACTGCGACCCCTGACGCTGCCAGAGGGCATGGGGGCATAATAGGACCGTAGGGAATGGGACAGAGTGATGGAGTGTCGCCTATTGTGAAACTCGTGGCACTGTCAGGATATGATGTTGGTATTCGAAAGCGCGAATGTAGCTGCGTGTTGTACGAAAGATTAAATTGGAGTGTGGTGTTCTTGAGGATATTTTTTGGCTAATAATTGACGCTTAGTAGCGACGTCATCACTTCGGTGGTACATCAGGAGATTATAACGAAGCTGGTGAATATACCTTGCTTCTCGCATGACGACCTGAGCTCGAACACTGTCTTCTTCAGGGCTACAATGCTGCGCATAAAGACTCAACAGTCTCATTAAAGAGGCCTGAGGGTGTAATTTTAGATTTTCTTAAATTTACATTACAGAAAACAGATGATGCATCCTAATACAGATTACTTTGCGTGAAAAACGAAGTCATCTGTCCATAAGATAACTATGGAAATATGTTTCGATTTGAGAGGAGCGACTCACTCATGAAAAGCCAACATTTTATTTTATTATTTATGAATCGTACAACATGTTCATTTTTTTGGATCTGTTATCACCAATGCAAATGATAAATACATACATTTAATATCAATTATTTCCGAGCCGGGTTTAACCAAAACTTTGCTGTCCCACGGCAGAGACGATCAAAGTGCAAACACACACACACACACACACACGATCGATTAATAATGCTCCCCTGAACCTACTCCTAGAAAGTACTTCTGGCATAACAGTGATGTTGCCTAAGAATCCTCATTATGTTATTTTAGGGTCGAAATATTATTTCTGTGCAATCGTCTGCTGTGAAGTCGCGCGAATAAGAGCTAATTTACGACTTGTGTCATCATGTCGCATATTCCAGTGGCAATCGGTCTTATTCCGGCAAATGTTTCCGAGTTTGTTTTTTCTTTCTATTTCCTACATTTTTTTTTCAGTCCAGACGTATGAGTGTATATGATAATTTGATGCGCTGAAAGTCCATTGGGGGATTCCCATAACAAATGAACAACATACAAGCTGTCATGAAACAATATAACTGCAGTCAAGGAAGAAGGAAATTTAGCCATCTATGACGTCATTATTAATTTTCCTTTTCGGGCTATTTTTCTGTATATGACAGACTTAAGGAGAAAGCAGGAAAGAGAAGTAGGTGAATGTTTTGGAGATGAAAGGTTTGAGGAGTTTGGTTGAAGTAACGCTGATGGATAAAATCAATAACGACGTTTTTCGAATGGAAACGGAGGTTTACAAGTGTTTACAAGTGTAGGAAGACAACAACAGGCCTATTGGCCCAAACTAGGCTGCCTTTTGGTAGCAAGAGTGTTAGTTCTGGAGTAGAACGTCTAAGAGGCCTATTGGCCCAAACTAGGTTGCCTTATGGTGGCAAGAGAATTAGTTTTGAAGTAGAACGTCTAAGAGAGCTTCATGTGCCATTTCTAATTTATTTATAACAACAGGAAATGGAACGGTTTAGCTATTTATCGGCGATTTATGTAGAACTTATCGAGCCGCGACTTGAA
>SDVV010038738.1:0-10700 GCA_016164225.1 Gammarus roeselii | reverse complement strand
TATGTATATTTATATATATATACAGCCCCTCGTCACGTATCGCATTGAGACCTATATAGAGAGGATAGTACATCTGGCGGTGTATGACAACCCTATGGTCCAAGATGACGTACAGTGTTGAATAAATCGATTGGGGAATTCATATACATCAGTACCATACATACCCATCAAACCTGGATAAAGTATGTTAGGTTAGCTTAGATTGTCTAAATATTTTAATTTAACCTAACGTGAAACTGATTCATAATTAAAACGTTGTAACAAATGAAGTGAATTATATCTATTGGAATCGGGGTGCTGAACGCATGGTAACAATTCTGTCCTAATGTCGTATACTGTTTAACGTGAATCAATAAATTGTAAAGTTTAGGCGTGATTTATCGTCAAGAGTTTGTTGGCTGCAACCGTTACAGCATATATCTAAAACACATTTGGTATAGTTGATAGCCATTCTTTCCTTTGTGGAAGTTCAAAATACAAACAATTTCCTAAATGAGCAGCTAAGCGTAGCAATAACTTTGATATCAACTTTTCTCTTAACTATGTAACATTAAGTATATATGTGTATGCATAAAGTTGGCACTGACACTGTATAGGCCTACTAAAAGGCGTTTGTATGACATGCTGCCATCATTGACAGCGTATGTGCGCATAAAAGTGCGTACATAGGTATAAACGTGTCGGCATGATGTCGGTACCGACCCTGCAAATGCCTAGATGCGGCCGGCACCGGGTCTGTATATGCCTACATAGTGCCGAATATATATATATATATATATATATGTGTGTGTGTGTGTGTGTGTGTATGTGTGTGTGTGTGTGTGTGTGTAGAGTATAGACATGTGAAGTGATTTGACATGCAAATCGCATAAAAATATTGACTAAATAACATACATAAACATCAAACTTGAATAAAAACAGAATCATTGGTTAGGTTACTTTGGTTATAATGAACAGATCTTTGAAATTATCATCGCGAAGACTTGCACACAAACAATAACTCAAGGGAAACCTGCAGACATGAGATATGCGCACTCTTGGGATGCCTCCACTCATGTGATATGTACACTCACAGGGGACACTTACACTCGCAGGAGACTCTTTGTTGTCATACACCATGTTAGAACTGGGAGAATGTACTTGCTCTAGTCTCGTGTCTGGCTCCAAGCGCTACTGAAGACCCAGCAGTGCACTCGCTACTCGGGCAGTCAGGACATTGCGCCTGACTAGCATTCCCCCCCCCCCATGTTTGCAGCTGGGCAGCGGGGAGATGGTGGTCACTCACGGAGAGATGCTGATTTTTGAAAGATTTTGTTATCCAAGTGAACTGATAACGGGACGAAATCCAATGTCAAGACGTAAAGTAAACCAATATTTTTCATCACTGCAACAAAATAAGATGATTTATACCCAACACGATATCAAGTTAGGTGAATTTATTCCTAATACACTTATGACTCTCTGGTAACCGTTCAAAATCGTAAAATAATAACAAAAGTATCTATGCAATTCTTTACTCTGTCCTAACCAACATTGAATACCAATGCTATCAATGTGTATCCTAGCTGACCCCGGACTGCAAATCCGATAGACAAGTTGTCCAAGACAGTAAAAAAAGCAGGACCACTACCTAAACGCGAGATAAACCAAAATTTTCCATATATATAACAAATTCAGTGAACTTATACGTAATAAGCTAATAATCCAATGGAATCCATTAACTGTAAATACATATACCAAATTCAACATGTACCATGCGTCAATGCGGAAATAAGCTAAATCATTTATCAATACACCGAACACATGCGAAGTGAAATGTGTTTCTTTGAGAAAAAACCTTCTTCTGTGAGAAAAATCGGTTCTGTCGTATTATAGGTACAGCGTCAGTGCAGTATAGCTGAAGGCATATAAACCACTTGAAATATTATCATTTTTAATGTGCGATGTCAGTGAACTAAGTGTGCTACTGCTTTTATATAGCTTAATGCCGGAACTTGGTGTGGCGGCAAGAAATGTTCGGTAGACCACTTTCCTTTTCTGCCTTCAAATTGTACACAAAAAAATGCTATGCATGTAAGTTATTGATATAATATATTTATGCAATATGATAGTTTAAAATGATTAATATGTAACTTGAAATGGGTTGTCACGGATATATGGGCGAGGAGAAAAATTAAAGCAAGATAATGTCATTCTAAACAATGAGGTACGGAATAGTCGGAGGTAACGTAAACAAAACCAAAGTCGGTAGAAGAAGGTGATTCAACGAATAGAGCGAAGCTCAAAGAGGCGATAATCGCGGAGTTTTGGATGTGATACAGATGGGTAGGTTATAAATCGAACTCGAATTCGTTTATGGTCAGTTGAATATGTGATTCCGTTGTGGAATGATGCGGTCGAACTTGATTTGGCGGAATTTTAATGTGTATGACAAAACGGGGATGTGTGTTATTTGTAGAGAAGAAATAAAATGATCTAAATATAGAGGCAGTGGCAATTTGTGTCGGTATCTGAAACATCGTCATCGTCTAGAATGTGAAAAATATAGGGAAGAGAAATGTAAGTCATAGATGTAAGTATTGAGACCGGTCAGGATGATAAAAAAAAGAGAGAGAGCAGGATACCCAAAGTGGTGAGACACAAGCTGATTGTTTGAGTTAAAGTGGTATAGGATATGAAATACTTATAACAATCGAACAGAAAACGTTAACTACGTATGAAAAATATGCGATTTTTCCAAATTTTTTTTTTTTTGGGCAGTGTATTCAAATTGAAGACAAATTTTTGTATGAAAATGGCATAAAATAAAAGAATAAACAGCATGCATAAGCATGAATCATGATAATAAGCATGATAATACATAAATTTGGTCTTATCGCACCAATTTAGGTAGTGAAGAAAAGATTAACGGAAGGAAGTAAAATGGTTCAAATTTTTATGTAACATCCAATTAGAATACTGGTGAAACTGATATTAATAACATACATCAGAAAACGCTACCAACAAGTTGAAGTTGTGCGCTCGGAAATAGTTCATTTGAACGCTGAATATGTCTAGGGTTATAAAATAAAAATTGCGTGTATAGACACTGTTCCGATGTTTATTCAATAAATATATATGAAAGTGAATGTGTTTTGAATATTACTTTCCGTACCTAATTCATCTGATGCAGCGAACAGCTAATCTTAACAAACCGACATTGAACAATATGCAAACCAACTTTATTAGCTATTTTTCCCCTTCAACAGACCAATAGGCGAACGCTTACCTACCCCCTGCTCTCTAAAACGGTCCAGCTAGCGGCTGGTGGGAGCTAACAGGCTCCAATTTGTATATCGCGTCATAGGCCGCACAATTTTCTCGTGTTTTACTATATCTGAAAGAAAAAAAATGCGGGTCATAAATTTCAAAAGTTCGGGTATAATGCACGTGGAAACTTAACAAGAAACAGTAAAAACTGCAATAATGCCATGGAAACAATAGTTTTCGTTCAAATTATTTACCGGAACCATGACCCAACAGTTAGAAGCAAGATATAATAACTAACTCCCACAATAGATAATGCAAAGTAATTCAACATTGATACCATACGGTACATATAAGTCCTATGCATTTTTTCTTCCAGACATCACAGAACCTGATACGTAAACAAAGTACTTGACCATGATGGGATAAAAATAAGCGAAACCTTCCCACAGAAAACCTCCATTGGAAACTCTACAGATAACATACAGAACTTGATGAACCCTATTAAATGGTCTACTTACAAATAATTGAGTATTTAGATTTTATACTGTACCATAAGCTTACATTCAAAAAATGATGAGCGAGAATACCTACCAAACACGTCCATATTATTCTAACGTGAATAAGCTGCCAAGACGTGAGATCAAAATATTGTGGCTTGGTCAAGCTTTGCTGGGATACTGACACCCCCATTGACCCGGCAACGAGCTGCGAATCTTATAGTGTAATAATTCGTAATGACCGCGACCCCCCAAAAGAGGAATTTACAATTTTCATATAGTCCGCAATTAATTCTACAAGAAGCCCAGCCTATCTTATTGGTTTCACAATAATCGTATTCCGTATGCAGTGACCCACACAGCGACCCACTCGCTGACTCCATTCTTTCAAAGTATCCAAAGTATCGACGATGCAAAAGCATCTACAGTATTCATTGTATCCCAAACGCACATGCCTTGAGTGTCGAGTCTTTCCGCCCGAAGTCCCGAGCTGAAGCTTCCACGCGCGCTATCTTTTTCCGTCCTGGGGACTCCCGCCGAAGCCCACTATTTGCGCTAAAAATATTTCCGCACACGCGCACTATCGCCACTTCATTTCACCTCACTGTCATGGCCGGACACTGTCATAACCGCTAAAAAAAATTCATCACACGTGTTTTCTACCGAAACGATGTTTCAGCCCACACGCATTTTCCCCACTTCGAAATCTGCCACTTTCATATCTGCCCCAGTCTTTACACCTAAACAGGTGTACCAACCTACTGGTTATCACTTTAATGAAACTTATATAAAAAAAATCGCTAAAAAACGGCATTACGTACCCTAGAAAAATACGTATGTTTGCTCCGTGGGTTAGAAATACGTACCTTTGCCCCGAGGGCTGGAAACACGTAACCTAGGTTAGGTTAGGTTGGGTAGGAAAAGTTTCAATAAAGTGATAACCAGTAAAATGGTACGCCTTGTGGCTGATTTTGACGTGGGCTAAAACAGAGTTTAGGCAGAATGTCACTGGCAGATAGAACAGTGGCTGGTGTGACTGAGGAACGCTATAAATGTTCGCTGTTAAAAAATGGTACCGTAGGTAGGTAGTCGGAACAACTTGTGGCTGATAAGGCAGTTGGCGGAGATGAAAGGAGCTGATCTGACGTTAGCTATAAAAGAATTTAGCGCCCGTGATAGCGACCCACTCCCGCAAGGAGGTTAACGGGATGGGCCAGCCAGCGTGCACTGCTTCAGGGGACACGAGGGACACATTGCTACTCCCAAGGCGACCCGACGCCCTGAGCTACGACTGCAGGATGTCGCCGGTTTTCCCGACAAATAGTATTAGTACTTAAAAATGAGTTATTGTTCGCTGTGCGTTTGTTACGATTCAAATTTGCATTAAAGTAAGGATGTTGGCCTTAAACCTATCTTTACTTGACTATAAGATTATATTTGTCACGTGTAAGCTTGGCGAATGAACGAGGATTTTCCTCGAACCATGGGGCCTGACTTCATGTTTGACGTCAGCACAGGACTATATGGCAGAGAGACGCCATGCCTCGATGCACTCTTTTTGGAGACAACAGACAGGCCACCCGTCACGTGAGGCCAAATTCTTCATTTATATCCTGATCTGTCCTGCCACCACCATCGCTGCAATATGAGCTTTCAATCCATTGCTAACGAAGAATAAGTCAAAACATCAGCTCGGGAAGTTTGTCTCGCAAGACCCGCGAAGAACGAAGCTAGTCCCGCAAGGCCAGCGTAGAACCTTCTCCCAGTCGAAGCAATCACCTTATACGAAGACTACCTAGGAGACCTGACGCTGGCGATGTTAGAGTTAGGTTAGAGTTAGCCATCGTCATGAAAGAAGTCATGTTATTGTTAGGATTTGTGTCTTTCTTGTACGAATTGCTAGAATTATATTGTTGAAGTGCAGGGTGCCTATATATTCATACAGTGATATTTTGCCGCGGGTTGCAGCCCGTGTGTTTGTAGTCTGGAGACCAGCCATTTGATTACAATATAGAAGTTTGTAAGTGTTTGTTTCATATCCCTCAACAATTGTTACAGTCATACGCGTGTGGAATAGTTGTCAGAGGATTGCTATTTCTACTCTAGAACCAACAGAACAATCCGTCACACTCCTAGAAGGCGTAACCGGCTCCCCAGTCCGCTTTCGTCATCGTCTTATCGCCGTATTTTCGCCGGAAGCATTGGTTCAGTGCTGATCGCCCATCACTGACACAAATTTCTCCGAATGAGTGCCGTACTAGCATCAATAATGTCCAGGTATGGGTAATCGATTCTAATTCATCACAAAACGAGAAACGAATCTATGAAACAGTACTGGGATATTGTCGATGACCCGGTGATCCATTGCCATACGCGGGTGATCAGATTATAGACCAAAGAATGGGATCATGATGCCGGGACATCTTTGACAACCCGGCAAACGTGGTTATGTGTGGGTGACCAAACATAACCCATACCCACCCCGCATTCAGCACCAACTTAAGTATTGTCTCTGATCGCCCAGCGCTGACCAAAAACTTAACGATTGCTGAGTGCCGCACTGGCCTTCATTAGGAAAAAACTATACTTAGGAGGAGTGCATTCAACCGCGTTGCATACAGATGGCTTATGATTGCATGGGAGGGAATGATTAAGCGCATTATGATTTGCTCTCTGTGTTTTTTATCATGTCTGTCGTTTGTAAGTGCGCATGCTGGGCTGGTCTGCATACTAAATAGTGTTCTGACTGCGCAAAAAGGATTTTGAGAATCAAACATTTAATTCGGTATAATTACAAGTTGATAAGTTACTGAAATATCTGAATACATAAACGGTTTGTAACAAATCTTGAATACAGGACTTGTTACTTAGATATGCTTAATATTAACAAACAACTAAGGTTATGGAGGGATTTATATCTCTATATCCCACCACTCGATGAACATTGCTGGAGGTCATTCTTTATTCTTCGTTGTCCATGTAAGGTCGCACCGGCATTTGCTCAATTAATCATGACAATTTACTATTTGAACTGACATTATACCTAAAAACGGAGAGTAGGACACACTCAACATGAAGTTCTATAGTAAATTTACTCACTTACTGTTTGGCAACGCAAGCACAAATCTTGAAATATAGTTAACTTGACTTGTTACATATAAGCAAAAAATAACATTTCAAGATTGGTCAAATAATTTAAAAGGTTTCCACATGAACAAGACAACAGGATATTGCTACTCGTGCTTATATATCTTTAAAAATAAAATAAATTTAAGTTTTTCATAAGTTTTTTATGTACTGATTTACGCCTTTTATGTAGGTGAGGACAGCACACAGTTTGAAGTGCGCATTCGTAATGATTGCTAACAAATTGTTATCGTACTGTAGAAACATAAAATATGCATTGGCGAAACAGTTACTAATCTGCAATGAAGTGTGTTCTCTGCCCAACCGCATTCTATAATGACGACTCTGGACAAACGAAGTGACTATTTAACATCGTCCTAAAAAATATTATTATTATTAGTTTACAACTGCAGTAATATTTCTCTTTGAGTCCACATATCTGGAGCCCTTCAGATGTAATGATCTCAGTTCTACAAAAATAACACCAATTATAGCACGTCAATTCATGATTAATATTATCAGAAAAAATATCCAAATTGATGATGAGCCGAATTAATAACAAATTATACACCTTAAATTCAAATTTGCAGTAGCTCAGGGCAATCGACTGTGGCTTTGACAAGGCAGGTTGGAGGTTCAAACCCGGCTGTAGGATTGAACTTTTATTACATTTTGACTCCAACCACTGCACGTCGTATGTTTAACGTATCAGTACAGGTAGTTATGGTTCATCACTGATTGCCCAGCGCTGCCCAAGGGCAAAGTATGATCAGTTATAACTCGTCAATGACAGAAGCGTTCAACAATTACCGATGTAGTAGCGTAGAAGTTCCATAAAAAATTGAGCTAGTAGGGTGGTACCAGAGAGGTGCAGTGAATTTGCATTACGAACGGTTAAATATATATTTCTCTCGTCAATGCAGTAGCTAAGTGGATAGAGTCTTTGACTCGTGTCTCTAGGTACCCGGGTTCCATTTTCATTTAGTGAGATACTACGTTTCACTTGGCAAGTGAATATTGGGGCTGCCAATTAACCTCTACATATCTCTCCCCCACAGTTGACTTCGCCGCTCTCCAGCTACGCCAGAATCATGTGGCCAACTAACAATAATGATTCAACTGTGTGTAGATCCTGTAACAATAATTGTAATACAAAGCAAAATTCCTACTTCAAAGGTTGTTGAAAAATATTAAACTGTTTGTTCATATTTTTAGTTAGATTTACCAATTTAAAATATAATAAAAAAAATGTTTCTGTTCAGATTCATTAAAAATTTTGTATGTGGCTTATATACTAGCCCAACAAATATTAAATCTCTTTAGCTACAATAAATTGAAATAAAGTCTGAAACTGCTCGGTGTATCAAAGCACTGGATATGACTGGTGCAAGCGAGAAGCGATCATCAAAAAAGTCTAGGAAAACCCTTTGGCCAACCTCTGGATGATCATCGATAATCCAGTACTAACGAAGTCCCATTTGATCAGTGCAAGGAACGAACTATAGCCGGAATCCCAGAGAAATTGTCTCGAGCACCCTGTGGGTGGTCATCGATAACCCAGCAATGATAGAGGGCGGACACCCTCTAGATAACCCAGTATTGTGCATCTGGGCTATTGCCAGCTAATCGGTGATACCAGGTCTGGGTTCATCGTGTGTTATCCTTGAATAAGACATCGATAAATGCGGACTGGTCTTGTCATCGGAGGTTGACCTCTCGACCCCGACCTGTGATGGGCGAACTCAATGCAGAACCTTCATGTGGTCATAAAGTAATATTAGACCTCCATGAGACGGGGTACTTGATTGTCGTAATACCGCAAAGACAACAGGAAGCGGCACAATACTTAACTGAGACCTACAATAAATGGAGTGGAGTACCTCTACCCTAATACAAGACCCAATCCTGAATGAAAATGTTACATTGTGTGGCAGAAATTAATTTACCACAGTGAAGATGGACCGCATGGAACATGCATTATCTAGGTTATTTTACAATGCATAGATAACATTACAATAAAAGTACATTTAAATACAACTTCTATTAAATTGCTTCGGATGACAACCATTTTATACTATGGGAAGCCAAAACATGAGCGACATCCCATATCAACGTACATATCCTATCTAAGGTGAATAAGCTACTAAGACGTTCGATCGATACACTCAACTAATACCTACAATAAATGAAGTGTAGTACTTCTATCCGAAAACAGGACCAAATCCAGCTTAAAAAAACGTGCATTGTCTTGTAGGAAATAAATTTACCAAAGAGCATAAGGACCGCATAGAACAGGAATTTTCGATATGTTATATTCCTATGCATCGGCTGCAATATAATTGTGGAAAACATATCTTCCTGCTCCACTCACCGGGAAGACAATCCATTGTACACAAACATATGTGTTCGGTTCACGAGGGAGTTGTGGTCGGCGGTGCAGCGGGTCTGGAGCCTGGGGGGGGGGGGGATAGGGCCGCATCACCCCTCCCCCTCTCGGTTTTGCCTGCTCCACTTGCTCTGACATGCTTGCTTGCGTCTCGTCACATGTGTTCATTTATATAATGTTAAAGGTAAATTTCTTTGTGTGAGATAATAAGAATGAAGTTATACAAATAAATAAGGTTTATGGTAAACCACTGTGTGTGGTAAATGTAAATTGTTGTATAGTGTTTAGCAAAGTTGTTTTTTAAACCTCCATGGTCGAGTAGATATATGAAGTGCAGGGCGGAACCGCTAGAGGCGCTATCCTGATTTGCCTTTTCCCGGTGCGGGAAAAAAATGGACAGTTGGCATTCGCTGTAGCCTTGAACGCACAGTGTCGCTCCGTGAACCATCAAAATAAGGAGACGACGACCGGCTGGATGGGTACAATACCGACGCTAAGTTTATTTTTAGGACACGTGAGTAGAAGTATTGTAGCTACGTAGATCTCAAGGTAGATATACTAACCTAACGTTAGGTAGGATACTCTAGATGTAGTTTACTCGTCTACCGCAAATTCTACAGAACTCTACAATGCCTCATTGTCTGTTATTTAGAAAGAATTATAAACGATGATCAGAATTCCACAAGGCCTCCTTGTTTGTTAGTTTTGTAGTTTGTATTTAAGCTCTAATAGAATTTTATCGGGGTTGATTGTTCGTTAGTTCGATGCTTTTAAATATTGCTTGAATAAAACAATCCTGACTCAGATTGAGCCACACAATTTTTCAGTAACTTCAATTTTGTGAACTGTAGACAGTGCTCGATTTTTTATGTTAAATGTATAGCCTCATTGCTTGTTAATTTTGCAATTAGTTTTCAAATTACCGATTATAATTTTACAGGGCTTGATTGTTCGTAATTCAATATTGAGCAACACAATTTCCTCGGTAAACTTCAGTTTTCCGCTCTGTCGACAGTGTACCATATCTTATCTTAAATTCTCAATTACTTTTGTATTTATAGCAACTATTCCCAGCACGCTTTGTATTTGTTTTGCACCGTATGATTATGTGACGTCTATTTTAAACCTATTTTAAACATAAATTACTTATGTAACTTACATCGGACTATTTACAGCGTGTTTATTATTAATTTGTTGAACACAATAGGATCACGTGACGTGTTATTCAGTGTTGCCCAGTGCCACGCTTTCAGGAGGCCAGTCTTTGTTAAATATAAATTATTGATGCAACTCATAGTGACTCTTTCCAGGGCTGTTTTAATTTTGCAATTCATAGCGTACTGTTTCCGGCTCGTTTTTTTTAATTCCCAATAGGATCGATCACCTGACGTGTTTTTCAGTGCTTCACAGCACCGGGCCTTCAAGTGGCCAGCTCATCTTTA
>SDVV010038737.1:0-10701 GCA_016164225.1 Gammarus roeselii | reverse complement strand
TATATATAATATTGGATTGAACGTAGGTGCACATTCGATCGTTGTATGTATATGCATAGCAGGATGCAACAAAAAATTTACTGTTGGGATGTGGAAGTTCGTAGAATGATTCGGTATAAAACTACGCCTTCATTTTATCTCTAAGTTTGTAAGTTGCAGAACAGCTTAAAGATGAATAAGATACGTCACTGAAGCATTTATGAGCTTCAGCTAATGATAAAGCAGGGAACGTTGTTCGGTCGTACGGTCTCCAAAATAAGGCCGCCAAACGATGTGATCAATTGATGAGTCTCCCTCTAAAAAATTTCTCCCAATTGGCAAGTTAAAGCAGGCAAATGGAAGAGGCAACTAGGAAGTTTATTTGCAAGTTTTTTTGTAGCAGTTTACGAAAAATGAAATAATCAAATTTAACAATAATATGATGAATCGTTTCCAAAGGTGCCGGGTAATCATGAAAATAGTAGGGCAGCCAATTCTATTTCCGTAAGCCAGTTGTCCAGCTTCCGTAAAGCATCTTGCAAATTCTTCAAGTTACTGCGGTAAACGGTAACATGTGGGAGTCGCAAACAAATTGTTGTTTGATCAAACTAATTTGCAGAATCACTTTTTTCCGCATTCGAAGCCGCCTTGTTAGCGTACACTGCGCCAGAGTCCGCGAGGAGGGCTAATTCCTCTGCGACTCATATAATGTGTAGCTGATACAAACCGAAATCGATGACGCTGGGATCTGTTGTATGACTTATAATTAAGAGTGTTTGAAGAAGCCCTTTCCACTCTACGACTAGGGGCTCCTTTTCGCCCTAGGAACTGCCACCATTTAGGAAAGTGACTAAGAGAACAGTTTCTTGTTAGGAAATTTTGGTTCATCAATCAGATCCGTTGGGTTCAAACTTATCCATGTGAAATTCGCACAAAGAAATAGATTGTGTTCTATATCAACCAATGGTTATAACGCCGACGCGTTGTGACGACGAAATCGTTCTCCATCGTGTCACGCCGCCTATCGGCAGGGGCCTCCCGCCATGCACTGTTCATCATAGCAGCTCCGGAGTAGATGACAGGTAGAGAGGCCCCGGCGGAAAGTAGAAGCCTGGTTAGCTTCGCAGTACCCAGCCCCATTGGATTACCTGCCAATCACTTGCTTGCTCACCGAAGGCCGAGAAGGTGTGTGTGTGTGTGTTTATAGGAACACTCAACGCTGGTGTTGGAGTGTGGCGATGTTGGTGTAGGATGTGTGAATGCTGGCGGCGCAACAAATTGAGTGTGAGATACAACGAAGGGCGAATCTCTCGTTGTGCAGGAAACCGTAGGTAACGCCATATACCGGCAACGTATCAATAACATGGCATGATGTCCCCCTGCGCCTTAGTGTTGTTCATGACGACGAGTTACGAACTCTTTTAGTTTGCTAAATGTACCTCTTCTGCTGTCAATTTTTCCCCGTTATATGTAAGTACATATTTAGGAGCTAAATGTATTGAAACCTAAACGCTATTATTTACCCATCCAAAGGAATATAGTAAGTTGAATGTCCTCCTTGGAATTGGTTAAAAACAGTTAGCAGAAATGTTGCCTTCCACTATGGCACTGCCACGCTAAGGATTGCAAGGATAGTCCTTCAATCCGTCTCAGGCGTACTTAATTTACAAGTCTACTCAAATGGTGGAATACAAGCCTCAGAGACCACATCGGATGAAGTAGGATGTATGCTTCCCAACAAGAAAGATACGAATGAAAAACATATTCACTAATGTTTGATCATACATTTCATACATGTCTGTTATGTTCATTCCTTCAAATATGTTCATGCATTCCACCTATCCAAACCTAAACCATACATTTCCTGCTATCTTCCCAGAACACGATTGTAGACTTCCCTGGCCATTTAATTGCGACACGGAAAGTAAGGTTAGTGGACCAAAAGTGCTGTCATCTAACTAAATTCGTGCCTACTGCAGTGAGACTCACAGAGAAACTATTAAAAGGTTCAGTAACCCAATTTCTTACGATTTTGTTTGTATTTTGCTGAATTGGTTTGCCACGCATGGCCCTACTAACGGTTCATTGTCGTTACGCGGTAACGGTCGTCAGTCCCCGAGTGATTAGGAGTACACTCAGTTGTGATGAGATCATCACTCAATAATCAGATCAGATCGTAACAGAGTGATTAAGAGTACACTCAGTTGTGATGAGATCATCACTCAATAATCAGATCAGATCGTAACAGAGTGATTAAGAGTACACTCAGTTGTGATGAGATCATCACTCAATAATCAGATCAGATCGTAACAGAGTGATTAAGAGTACACTCAGTTGTGATGAGATCATCACTCAATAATCAGATCAGATCGTAACAGAGTGATTAAGAGTACACTCAGTTGTGATGAGATCATCACTAAATAATCAGATCAGATCGTAACAGAGTGATTAAGAGTACACTCAGTTGTGACTAGATCATCACTCAATAATCAGATCAGATCGAAACAGAGTGTTTAAGAGTACACTCAGTCGGATTTCATTAACCAAGTGTTTGGCAGCTGATAGGCACTACCAAGACACTTGCTAGCAAATGTATCTCACGAAGCGATAGCAAAAACTTGTAGTCATCTAGTGAGATATACAGAGGGTATAAAAACCGCATTCCACTGATATTGTTGTTAGTAGGCAGAGATCAAGGGTTACACAAAGTACCCTAGCTTTGTATCGCATGCGTGTAAGAACGCTGCAGTTATCGACATCCGATAAGGCAATTACAAACGAACGCATTTGAAGAATGGGGTGAACAAGAGGATAAAATGGGACAATAATCGTGTTATATATCTGGGATTTTTCCCCCCTTGAAATTAACTTCCTCTTGAGCGAGAAAAAAGAATGATAAGAAGGAACACATATGAATATAGACGATCGCGAGGCAATGAATGTCATTGATACCCTAATACTCTTGTGATGCATCCCTCTAATCAGACAGCCCTGGCAACCTACCTGGCCGTGTGCCAAGCCAGTCCACAAATACGATTATTCGCGGCAATGATGAAATGAAAAATGTTATTTCGCGCCCAAACGTTCTAGCATCGAATCTCATTCAGCAGATTCCTTTAGTCTCCGATTAAAATAATATAATGGCACAGTAGTCTCCAATGGAAATAATATAATGGCACAGTTTATTTGCTGAAGTGTTCGTCTCTTCAAAACAAGTATCAGACAACGATATGATGATATCTTTCAATTTTCAAAAGTAAACATACATAAAAATATCACATTAAGAGTGATGATACAAAAAAATGTCGTTAAACCAATAAGTCGAACTGTTTTTAAGTAGAGTTTCATCCGGTGTCCAATGATCACGTTTGATATATTAGTTGGGCATCAACAACAAATAAAAATTTATGGAACGTATCAATCAAAATGCTCCTTCCATCCGATCAACCTGTCTTCTCCATAGGTGATGACGATCAATGGTAGGATTCCAGTTTAAGTCCCCACTATTGGAGACGATTAATCTAACCATGTTCCTTCCCACCTGCTATCCGTCGCTGTCGTACAACATTAGTTCGAATGAATAAAATTGGAACAACGATAGAAAAAGACGCTCTCCTATTATAATTATAAATGATTGAATGGTGACTGCTCTGGGTGTCTGAATTAAATCTCAACTTTTTCCTAATTGCAATAAACTTGGTAGTCGTCACACCTTTCAGTTCGTCGGCAACAAGTCCCGTTTGCGCATTCGGGAAAGGGATATTTTATTTGGCAATTATATACTTTTAAGCTCATACAAACAACCAACAACGATGATGGGAGAATTTGTTACAGTACGTCTAGAAATCGAACATTTTACTCAACTTTTAGGTAAACCACCACACTGTATATTGTCTGTTCTAGCCCTTCCCACCCCATCACTACCGGCTCATTTGTGGTTTTGTTGATTTCCATTCTCTACAACGCGATTGAGAGAACACTCATTTGCTAAGAGAACAGTTATCTTCAAATTGGTTCATAAGAATTACGTGCAAATAACAATTGGGATATTTTCAATTTAATTATACTGCCTTGCATCGACGATGGGTCACGAAACCAATCCAGGTTTCGCACTAGAAACACCTATTCATTTATTTGATCACTGACAGCTACTTCTTATGATGCCTATTCCAATTTTTTTCTCTACTATTTCTATTACTGTTGGTGACAGCGGTTTTGCGTTGTGAATTCCTTCTTGTGCAGCCTAACGTTGCATTGTATTAACCTTTCACTATTCATTTAGATAGTCTTAATGCACTATTTTCCATTTGTTGCAACTTTAAGAAAATAATTATAACGAAAGTGTCGAATTAAATATGCGCATTAACTATGTGAGTAGCAAGAAATTGCATGAGATAGTAACTATGAGTACTAAAACACTTCAGACGAAATATTTACGTCGAATGTGAACAGGTGAAGGTGACTGCACTGACTGCATCCATCTCCAGGTGAACTTCGTCATCACTGGCGCAGGTTTTCTGCTCAGATGCACCCACTGCCGCTTTGACTCTCATGCAACGATTTGAAAACCAACGCATCATAGAACTAATGTTTAGAGGTATTAAGTACGTCTAACTTCGATTTATTCTGTTATGCGTGGCTGTATAACCAGCGGGTCCCGGCTCGTGGCCTTAAATTAAACATTATGTAGCGTTGTAAACAATTAACTGCTATGTAATGTAAGCTTCGCATACGGAAACGATATTTATTAGTTTATGGTTGACGTATTCTGAACGAACTAATTATCTTCCTATGAAGTGAACCAAATGGAAGAGTATTTAGCCGCTCGTTAGAAGAGTGTTGTTGTGAACACTTAGTTGTTATCGAACCTTTCTTCGTAAGTCAGATTTTGCTTCAAATTGATGGATTCATATTATTTCATGATCAGAAATGTGATATGTCACCAACATACATGGGGGCAAAAGAAGTCGCAGCGACAAAATACCGCACAAATTCAATTAAAAATGCGATTAAATCTCGATCCTTTTTCCCCAACTCCCATACTACTTTTTCGTGGCACGTCAACAGTTTTCCAATGCTATATTGAAGCCATTGCAGTAGATATTAGGAAATCTGTATCACCTCCAATGTTACTTATGGATGATATACACAATATTTCTTGATTTGAATCAAAGGCCAGCCCGGTGGATGCAGTGTTGCTGCTTCCAATGAAGCGGTTGAATTGCATTGCATGTCGTTAGCGCAAGAAGGATACGGCTCTCTACGAAATCCCATCTTACAGGCTGCACCTTCAAATGTCAAAAGTAGTGTTTTTTATACTAGCTTCATTGCTATAACTGATGATGGGTTGAACTGTGAACGTAGATTGAGAAAATCCTGATTTTATTTCAACGTTCTGTTTGAACTTGGTGTCCGAATTGTAATAAAAAGAGGAGTAAAATATCCACATGACAATAAAGTTAACTAAATCCTTCCTTGAAAATAATTAAATGACAAGGTACCAGGTTCAACCACTAGCGAGCCTGGTACCTGCACATCAATAGCCTGGTACCTATTAATGTCGATTCAAAATATTCATTTCTGTGTAAAATGTTGAGGTCATGCTGGACTTACAAAGGAAAAACCGCAGTGTAGATCCAATGAAATGCAATATAAAATGTGAAATTGATCAAGTTTTTATTGTGGAATACAAAATGGACAGAAACAAGTGTGGCAACAATTCCGATGACGCGAAAATAGCCTATTAACTGGATGCGAATAGGTTTACTGAACAAGTAAAGATTTTTTTTTGTTCAGCAATATTTTTTTGGCAGATGACAAGTGGACAAAAAAGCGTGTGGAAGAGTTTCACAACCTGTGGTGATCTGAGTAATGTTGAAAATAAACGAGCTAGTTGCGGCCATTTCAGTCATGAAATGATCATTTGCGACTTCGATTTTGCCTCAGCACGAAGCGTCCCACATGCTCTGAATCAACACCACCGCCATCGTCCCGCAAATAAATTCACGGAAAACGACACAACCGAACTAGTTTTTTCTTTTTTAATCGGTTTCTGCAGGTGTGTGGGGGAAAATGTTTATTCAGCGTGGGTTATATGATTTTCAAATTTATCGGTCATACAAACGAGAAATAATTAAGCATAATGTAGAAATGATCACTATTCAAAAAGTTCAAACGATTCAGTAAGGAAGCCTATATTTAACTCCATTTCCGTATGTATCATTCCTTTTCATGCTACAAATTATATTTAATTATATTTTTCGTCGAAATTTACCAGGGTGTAACAACGTGCCCTGACAATATCAGGAAATCAACCAATCATAGTCCGTCGATATACATAATTTATTCATTTTTTAGGTTACCGCCCAATAACTTAAACCCCAGAACTAGTATATTATTGAAAAACTCTCTTGTACTGAATATTTTAATACATATTGAAAGCAACATCATGTAAATTTTCTCCAAATTTCTGCATTCTAAGGGCAGAATTGAGTAATGATTGAAGTTCTGATATGTGAGAACTCCTAAAATGATCCGGTGTTTAAGAAATCCGTAATGTAGGGCAGAAAAATAATAATTTTAAACACCAATTATGGTTAGAGGAATTGCTCCAAACTCAAATTGAATTGCGAATGGATGTGCGCAGTCATGAAGGATGGTACACCATAGATGTCCTCATCTACATTGTATTGAGGAAACTAACCATTCCTCGTATTACGGGCACCACAACGAGAAGGATTCTGACATCGCTGGACGGCAGAAAGTCGACCATTCATCAGCTCTCCGTTGATTTGTTCGGCTATTGAGCTTACCGCTATTGAGAATACGTCAAAGAAATAGCGTTACCGCATACCAATAAATCTCAAAATCATAATTTATTTGTTGAAGTCGGTAATTTATTTTCAAAACATGTATAGGAAAAATTGACGCCGAAATATACCAGTTCCTCTCAGTCGGTTATTGGCGTACAGAGCCAATGTCCACGAGTTCACGCCAAGCATCACCACCACCATCATCGGGATCTCTAAGCTGCCGCCCGGAGGTGTATGGAAACATTTTAATTTCAGTAAGCCTAACATTGTTTTGAACCGTGCAATCGGAGACCAATTATGCTTGAAATGAAAAGAGACTACTTCAATATTGATCAAACATTCCATGCGGCAAATTGTGGTCTCAATTGCGATGCACGAGTGGCAAACCGGTAAGGTAACATGTCGGTTGATTTTTTTTTCTAATGTACTACTTTAACTCTGATTAATGGCTCCGCTAATCATCAACATTCAAAAGAAGACATAAAATGTGTCATATTGTTCAGTGATTTATGATGCATCTAACCAATTGTGTTATCGGACTAAGATAATATATTTTTGACAGTGTTCAGGCAACTCTGTGAGCTATCAGGGTAGCCGACCGTCCTACTGCTCGGCATAGGTGTGTTCGGCCTCAACAGCTCTCACCGACTCAGCATCAGCGAAAGGGAACTTCGTATGACGCTAAAATTACTATTACCAAGGACAGGATAACGAGATGAAGTGTGGACGTAACTACCAACACTGGAAAAACATTGAATTTCACAACGTATAACGAATTCTCAAAATAATTACCTCTGCTTTATCTTCTTATGACGTATGGGTCAGGCATAAAATAAGTTTGATACTTGATCATGGTTTATTCTAAGTACCGATTACTGTTCTAGCGTAACTCAATCAGCAGCTTTGGAAGTGAACATTACAGTTAAATGGTAATCTAAACAGTACTGATTTAACTGTGTAAGGTGAAGCAACTAGTCAATTCTCAAAGGGCGTAATAATTTAGCTGATAAAATTCAACAATATTTCCCGACCGATGACAGCCAGGTGGAACCAATGCTGCTGTCGTGACATATACTGTTCAAGGTTTGAGACTCGCTCCATCTTGCAATGATGAGCTTGACACGACCACGGCGCGAAATGAGTCAACAGGACCCTTGAAGTAATTCATGAGAAGTGCATGCGTCCCTCAGTCATTTTACCTTTGGGCAACTAACAAAAGCTATCAGTATTCAAGATTTATCTTCAAAAATATCATTCTCTGCAACGTTTGTTTCAAGGAAGCATGATGTGTTTATAATTGGAAGAATGGGTCTGCCTATGATAAGCATTTTGGAAAGCCCATGTCGGCCGATGACAAGCCTGATGAGAAACCTCTGCCGGCAGGTAGGAAGCCTGATGGGTAGCCTCTACCTGTAGATGGGATGACTGATGGGAAGCCTTTGGCGGCAGAATAATTTTTTTATAGGAAATTGATAGGCCGACTAGTCACAAAAATTATTATGATATATTTGTATTGATTAACTGCTCCTTGGATACGACTTTTTTATTTGCGGCAATGTCTTGATTGCACAACTGGTCACAAAAAGATACTTTTGCTTCACAAGACACCGGAACAGATAACCGACTTCCCAGGTTTGGATGCTCTTGGTTGCATCGCCGAGCCTGCTACACGATGGCAAGTCAGAATTGATTCGATGTCGGCTGGATGTAATGCAATCATTTATATAATTTCATAACACTTTGGCACGCTGCCAGAACTTGTATGAAACCCCTACAGGACAATAGGGATTGTAGAATAAAAACTTTCCAAATAATAACTGTTTGTTAGAATATTTCCCTCCTTTTTGCGACAATACGTGAAATCATCCAGGCCCAAATGTTTCCTTGTTCACTGATGCACAAAAAAAACATACCTCTTTTTTTATAGAGAATATTATAGTGAATATTCGCTTACAATGTAAAATCGGATGTATTGGAATATTAGATTGAAATAGTAAAAATCTTTTTAAAAATCGTTACCTCAAAAGAACACTTTTCTGAAGATGATACCTCAAAATGAAGCCACCGAGCTTGCCTCGGTGGCTAATGTTGATGAAAACAATGACATCCTCAATTTCTAAACTATTTTTTAACTCGGATACTGTCAAGTACTAATCTCCTCTTCATAAAATCGGATGGCTTCTAAGGTGGATAAACTCACGAACTGTGAAATGTCAGTCATTGTCGACCGTTGCAATTAACTTTATACCAAATGAAATGGACGCAGCTATACACAGATTCATGTCACTCATTATAGAGCCAAATTTACAAATGATTTATTATCAACTGGCGTACGCTACTCATCGTTTACTTGAAAACTATGAAAAAATCACACGAAATTTGTAATAATGCATCGTACGAAGACCCTTTCCAATGCGTTACAATGCTTAGCTCGATTGGACAACCTAAATTCGCGCCGTGTGCCCGCCCTCAGTCAAACTATAACGCGTACGTGATTGATCATGTCCAAGTGTAACTGGTCATGTAACGATTCTTTAGGTCTTGGTAAGGCAGCAAGTAATCGATCGTCCAGTTTCCGTTGTGAGACTCAGATTTTTTCCGTTACTGCTGTAAATGGCGTTATGTGATTATCGCGAATAATTTTTCGACTTGATAACAACAACTTTGTAGTTGGGACTTCTCTATTCGTTAAGCAGCTGAGGCCCGCCAGAGTCTGGGGGAAAGTGCTAATTTCATTGTGAAATAAATTATGTGTAGCTGATACGAACCGAAACCGTTGATGCTGGAATTTGTAGTGTGACTTGGAGTTGAGGGAGTGTTTAAATGAGCCCTTGCAACTCTACTACCAAGGGCAACATTGTCGTCCTGATAACTGTGACTCATTTTAGGAGAGTGATTCAGAGAACAGTCTCTTGATATGAGATTTTTATTCATGAATAAATCCGTTAGATTCAGACAGAGACATGTAAATTGCGTGCTTCATCAACCTACTGTAAATTGCGTGCTACATCAACCCACTGTTGATTAAGTGCTACATCAACCCTATGTTAATTGCGTGCTACATCAACCTACTGTTAATAAGGGTACTACATCAACCCACTGGTAATTAAGTGCTGCATCAACCAACTGTTAACTGGGTGCTACATCAACCCACTGTCAATTGGGTGCTTCATCAACCCACTGTTTTTGTTCCAGCCTGTTGGGTTGTGGGAGTTCCCATCCTTCCAAGCCGCCTACCGGCATCCGTATGTGCCACTGATGGAATGAGAAAGAGGGGCCCCGGCGGAAACTGGAACCCCGGTTAGCTCTGCAGCTCGCAAGCACATTGGAATTTAAGGCAGTCACTTGTACAACCGAAGGCCGAGAAGGTGTGTGTGTATTGGAGTACTCAGCGCTGGTGTAGGAGTGCGGCGATATTGGTGTAGGATGGGAATGCTATCGGCGAGCAAAATTAAGTGTGCGATATAATGAAGGGCAAATAACTCGTTGTGCAAGCAGCTGTAGGTAATGCCATTTACCGACTATATATTAACCATATGCCGTAGTGGTTATCACGACGAGGCAGCGAGTCTGCACATGTTCCACGGAGCCGCCGCATGTTGTTGGCCACCGTTAGAGCTGCAGCTCCTTGTCAACACTTGTCAACTCCATTGCTATTTGCTAACATCTAACTCGGTGTAATGTTACTGCCACCATTTGTAAGAAGCGCTATGAATGTATTAGGCTGAATTAATAAATGTTCAATTGAAATTTTGCATGCCCTGGCAACACTTGGACTCGATATACGAAGTTTGTAGTTGTGTTGAATTGATATTCACTGCTCCACTGCACCAATAAAATCGATTGAAATTCGAACGCTGTCATTTACCACGGCCGTAGAAAAGTAATATGTTGAATCTTCTCCTTGGAT
>SDVV010038736.1:0-10701 GCA_016164225.1 Gammarus roeselii | reverse complement strand
ATGTATTTATATATGTATATATGTATATCTATATGTATATCTATATGTATATCTATATGTATATCTATATATCTATATATCTATATATCTATATATATATATGTATGTCTATATATATATATGTATATCTATAGCTATATATATATGTATATCTATAGCTATATATATATGTATATCTATAGCTATATATATATATGTATATCTATAGCTATATATATATGTATATCTATATGTATATCTATATGTCTATATATAGCTATATGTCTATATGTATATCTATAGACCTATGCACGCATATACCAATATATATGTAGCTACAATATATAAAAAAAAATGTGAATATTTATGTCATGAAGTAGCTACAAACTGGCCCCCCCAGTGGAGATGAGCTGTGCAAAATTAATTTTGAACCTTGGTTTTGCTAATTTGAATGGTGCATTTGATATGAAATTTTTCCATATGATTATTGATGTAATTCTATTGCTAGAGAACTGACCTAGCTGATAATAATAATGGAAATGTCTTTCTGAGCAATGACGTTCCTGGGGATTTCTCTGTAATTTTCATGATAGCGACTTCCTTTGCACTTCTTCCACAGAAGCTCTCAAGTTAAATGTTATTCTAAAGTCTCTATCAAAGTTGGTATTTTGGAGGCTATAAATTTTTCTCTTCACTTTTCAGAGAAAAGAAGGAGAAGATCTCCTTCATCCTACGCAACATCAGGGATGCCATCCTGGTAAGGAAGAAGCTAGTGTGACTGCATGGTAGAACTTTTCAGAGGAGATCTGGGGGCAATGAGACTTCTTGAGGGAGGAAATGTGACTTCTTTGAATTAATTAGTTTTTGAGGAGGGGAGGCAGTGTGATTTCTTAAAGGCTGATCAAACTTCTTTGCAGGCAAGTGTTTTTTCTGGAAAATGTGAGTTCTTGAGAGGTGAGGGGAAGAAATGTAACTGATAGGCAGCAATGAGCCTTCACAGTGGTTGCTGGGATGTCTTGGAGTTCACTAGATTTCTTGGGGGGCAATAAGATTTCTTGTGGGCAAAACTATTATTTGGGTGACAATTAGACTTCCCGGAGGGGGCGGGGAGACTATGACTTCTTATGTGGGGCAGTGAGATTCTTTGGATGGGGGGGGGGGGAATGGTATTTCTTGGAGGGTGATGAGACTTTTTGAGGGTGATAAGACATTCTATGGAGCACTTACTTTCTTTGAGAGGGATCAGTCTTTCATGGGGCAGTGATGACTCTCTTAAGGGTCAATGAGATTTCTTTGTTGGCACGCGTTTTTTGGTAGTGATGAGAGTTTTGGTTGATGAGATTAAATTGGTGATGAGTTTTTTGATGGTGACAAGACTTTACTAGTGGTGACCAGACTTTTTTGATGGTGGCGACAAATATTTGGATGGTGATGAGACCTTTTTTGGTAGTGAGATGAAAGCTTTTCTGTTTGCCAGGATTTGTTTGTGTTGACTTATTTGGGGTGAGGAGACTTTTTGGTGGTGATAATGACTTATTTTGGTGTTGATTGCTTCTGTTGGTGGTAATCAGACATTTGTAGGTTGGGTGTGAGTGTGACCTGTGGGACAAGTAGGTCCTGTTAACAGCAGTTAGGGATATACATACCAAAATGTACTTTGTTCCTCATCTCTGTTACTTTGGATGAATTATTTTATGCTCTGGCCTTGTAGCTGGGCGTTAGAATCTTGCTACGGTATCCACCGCGTGTCGTAGAAGGCCACTAAAAGGGCACCCTGTAGCTGGGAGTAGAATCGTGCTACCGTAACCCCTGCGTGTTGTAAAAGGCAACTAGAAGGGGCGGAGCAAAGGGGCTAGGAATCCCCTTTGTAAAACCCTTCCTCAAAGACGGCAAGACAAGCAGGGGAAGGAGAGGCTCACGCCTCTCTGAACCCTATTGTTAGGGTTGCTGAATGTGCGTGGCTGTAGTACAAATGAGGTAAAGAGGATAGAGATTGGCGAGATGTTTGTGAGGAGGAAGTTTGATGTGTTGGCGCTGAGTGAGACAAAATTGAAAGGTAAGGGCAAATGTGAGTTTGGTGTGGTAAGTGGAAGAAAGTCTGGTGTGGAGAAAGATTGGGCACAAGAAGGTGTGGTCCTGATATTGAGTGATTGGTTGGCTTGTAGCGCTACCAAATGAAAGGAGGTGTATATACTCAATATTGATGTGGGTGAAAGTCAAGTTAGGCGTAGAAAGATGGGCATTTATGAGTGCTTACGGACCAGACAGTGAGAGGAGTGAAGAGGAGAAGGAGCAATTCTGGACTGACCTGAGTGAGTGTTTTGCGAGTTTTGGAGGTCAATTCAATGTAGTTGTTCTGGGTGACCTCAATGCAAGAGTTGGAGATATAGTGGTGGATAATGTGATAAGAACGTATGGCGTTCCCGGTAGAAATGACAGTGCTGAAAACCTGCTAGGCCTGTGTATGGAGCAGGAGTTGGTGGTCGGGACCAGTTTGTTCAAGAAGAGAGATATCCACAAGTTCACATGGGTAAGGATGGCCCATGGTGCATTGGTGGAGAGAGCACAGATGGATTTTGTGCTGATATCGAGGAGAGTGGTGAAGAGGCTGTTGGATGTGCGGGTGTTGAGAGGGGAGGGTGGAGGAGTGTCTGACCATCTGCTGGTGGAAGGCAGATTAAGAGTGGAGCAGAAGTGGAAAGGCAACAAACGAGTGGGAGAAGACAGAGAGGTAGGTAAAGTGAGTGGACTGAATGTGAGAAGTAGAGCTGAGGAGTTCTAGCAGGCGTTGAGGAAAGAATATGAACGTTAGAGGACGAGACCTGAGAGATGTGGCGGAAGAATGGGAGGCGTTAAGGAATGCGTTGCTGATATGTGCAAAGAAGGTGTGTGGTGCGCTCTGTGTGAGCGGGTGCAGAAGGAAAGGTTGCGGGGGGTGGAACGAGGAGATCAAACTGGCGGTGGCAGGGAAACGAGGAGCATTTGAGGAGTGGTTGCAGGTGAAGTGTTTGCCTATGAAAGCTACAAAGAGAGGAGAAACGAGGTGAAGCAAGTGGTTAGGACAGCTAAAAGGGACGCTGATGCCAAGTGGGGGCGGACGGTTGTGCCAGAATTTTGAAGAGAACAAAAAGATGTTCTGGAAGGAGGTGAAGAGGGTGAGAAAGGGAGAGACCAGAAGGGAGGAATTGGTGAAAGATAAAAACGGCCAGTTGTTGTTGGAAAGTGGTGATTTAGGGAATAGGTGGGCCGAATATTTTGATGAGTTGTCAAATGTCGAAGATGACAGAGAGACTGACATTGTTGCTGTAGGTGATTGTTCTTGGATGCCAGTTTTGGGAGAAAGACTTGTGACGGACATTACCAGGGAAGAGGTGCAGGAGGCGGTGGACGTGATGAAAGCAGGGAAAGCCCCTGGTTTGGAGGGCGTTGCGACCGAGTGCATGAAGGGTGGAGTAACGATTTTCGAATGGTTGGTGAGGTTACTGAGCTTGTGTTTTGTGGTAGGCGTGGTACCGATTCAGTGGCGCAGTGCCTGCATTGTTCCGCTATGTAAGGGTAAAGGAGATAGAAATGAATGCTGCAACTCGAGAGGTATCAGTCTTTTATGTGTGGTTGGTAAGATATACGGGAGAGTGCTGATCAAAAGGATTAGAGACTACAGACTGCGTGATTGGAGAGGAACAGTGTGGCTTTAGGAGTGGTAAAGGGTGTGCTGATCAGATTTTTGCAGTGAGACAGGTCTGTGAGAAGTACTTGCCCAAGGAAAAGATGTGTTCTGGGCCTTCATGGATCTGGAAAAGGCATACGACAGGATTGACAGGGAAGCACTGTGGAAGGTGTTGCGTTTGTATGGAGTGGGCAGACATCTGTTGAAAGCGGTGCAGAGTTTCTATTCTGACAGCCAAGCATGTGTCAGAGTGGGGAGCGAGGTGAGTGAATGGTTCACAGTGAAAGTGGGACTGAGACGAGGCTGCGTGATGTCTCCCTGGCTGTTCAACCTCTATATGGATGGAGTGGTCAGGGAGGTGAACGCGAGTGTGCTGGGTCGTGGCTTGGAACTGTTGGAAGCAAATGAGCGGAGTTGGCAGTTGAGCCAGTTGTATTTGCTGATGATACGGCCCTGGTTGCGGATTCCGAGGAGAATCTATGTATGCTAGGGTCTGAGTTTGGTAGAGTGTGTGAGAGGAAGAAGCTTCCAGTGAACGTGGGTTCCCTTTCCACTGAACTCTGGCTGTCCACTTCTGAAATGAAAGTCATACTTCGGAATGCCAAGGAGGTTTGCTAACTAGCTATTGGAAGTTCATAAAGTCTCGCCTCTGAATTCCAGTGGAGAAGGTCTCCCTAATCAAATCAAACTGAGGAGCTTCCATTAATACTATAGTGTGGCTATGTCTAATGTAGGAATTTCTGCTCACTCATTTCTGTTCATTGATTTATAATTGGCTATTCTCCGATCGGCAAAGCTGCATGAAACTGTACAAGTATTTATATAAATTGCAACAATGTCATCTGCAGAATTTTTTACCCAAAATGTACACTGTACTCTTATGTTCATATCGGCACGCAGTCGTGCCATAGAGACTTTGTTTCACAGTGAGATTGTTTTCCATCCAAATGATGTTGCATATCATTCTAAAGGGTTTCAGACGCTGAGACCACAAAGTGGGAGTCCATTAAAATTCTTGGACATGAACAAAATTCCTCATACAGGTATATACATAAAATTTTCTGACTTGCAATAGCTACATCAATTAAAAGCTATTGTAAGAGCACTACCATTCAATGCCAATTTTGTAAAATAATTTTTTTGATATCAGATTCATGATACAAAACACTATTTAACCCTGTTTGTTTATGTCAAGAAGGGCTTTGGTGCTTGTGTCTGTCAATCATACTTCATGTCTGCATTTAAAATGATGAGGCTCTGTCAATTGTGCAGGAATTCCAACATCATTGTTCAAATGACATCGGATCACCAAACTTGATGCTCCATGTGTTTTTTATATATAGTTTTTTCTCCAAAATTCAGTGTCCACTTGATTCATTGGTGACGAGAGTTTCAGAATGCTGATGCTTGGCTAATACTATTTTGATTTCTAAGTTTAATAAATGAAGGATTAGCATCACATGCAGAGCCTATCCACATCAGCTTTTCAGAAATCTGTCTTCAATGTAGCAATTTTTCACGCACTGGTACAGCTTTAGTTATCTGCAATTTTGAAGGTTTTGCTTTTCTTGCCTCATATAAGAGCCTCCTTTTAAATTGTTAAGGCTTTGTCAATAACAGTTTTCAAGAAGCTGGGACCTTGCAATTTTATGAGGATTTGGACAGCTCAAGCTGAACAATAGCTACATATCCCACATCAGCTTTTCTGCCAAATAAATTTGTTTTTCATAAGCAATCGTTGAACTTGACAATGTTTAGTTTGCTTCTGATGAAGCTTTTGTGACTTGGTTATTATTGAGTGTTTCTCTTCACACCTTGTATGAGAGCTGCTTTTCAAAATGCCTAGGTTTTGTCAATAATGGAGGGATTTGGATGCTTTATGACATGCATCACACCCGTTCTGTTCCTGCACTCACCAGAGTGCATATGTACCACAATTGAAATATTTCAATAACTTATTTCTGATTGTCACTGGTTTAGCACACGACGGAGTGCACACCTACCAGAATTGATGATATTCATGCACTAGGGGGGAACGTGTGATGACTTGCCTAGAGGCTCCCGTCCTGCAGATGAAGTCTAACCTTAATCATAATCTTATGATACAAATTGAAAAGCAGAACCATATGCATTGGTCAATGTTAGTTTGATGCTTCCCCCTCTAGGCATCTGTTGAGTTCACGGGCCGCACGGAGTCACGGCCCAACCGGGGGGGTGAACACCCTTATTTCCTTTCGGACTCCCCTCTTCTTCACCCTTTACTATCTCTCTTTTTCTACCTTTTCCTGATTTGCTTGACTTTTTATTTTTCTCATTTGCATCTTATGTTAAGTTCAAATTTCCTTGAACTTGTCTCAGACTCCTTAACGACACTCCTAATAGTCGCTGCACACGAACACACACACACACGCACACACAGACACACACGCATGCACACATAGACACACACTCAAACATTCACATACCGGTTCTAATTTTTATCTTTTCGGGTGGCGAAAAACAGCCAAATTGCGCTCTTTCTTTCATGCAACCGTTTTCTACAACTATTCCTTCTTCTTTCCATTCCTGCTGTGCTCATGCCGGAAATTCCCTACACCTAGTGTAGATCTCATGCATGGGATCCCCGTTTTCTGTCTCTTCTTCATCTTCCCCCTCAGCAGGTGTTAGAGCGCGTAGCCCGCACCTTAAGGACTACTGCGGATCTTTGGGGCACTGAAGCAGGGTAGGTAGTGTGCTAGTCCTCCTTACTGCCATCCGGGGAGTGCTGAGACCATATGGTGTCAACACCTTAGGAGTTCCTGTACCTCCTGTCGCGCCCCCACATACCATAGACGTTCGCCGCGTAAAGGACTTTGACCAGTAGTAAACCTTAACTTGAACTTGGAAAAATAAGAAAAAACAAAGATTAACTTGATGCAGCACTGTTTGCTGATTTGACATTCTACGCCAGAAGGATGATGACTCCAGCGCGCTAGAAAGCCTCGTCACTCTTTTATAATCTAATCTAGTTTGATGCTTGCTGATTCAAAATGAAAAGAATAAGACCACACTTCAGCCTTTTTTCTCAAAATGGGCTTGTTTTTCAAGTTTGAGCTTGGAATTTGACTTTTTTTTTTACCCGCTTCTGATACGGTTTTTGGAACTTGTCCATATTTCATGTCAACACAACTAGCTGGTGCAAGAATTTAATACCCAGCTCAAGCGTCAATCCATTTTTATTTTTAACCAGTAACAGATGATGCCGTGAGGGGTTATTTTTCTGCTGTGACAGACAATGTCTAGTATGTAATTTGTAGCTTAGTAGATGATTGGATTTTGCATTTGAATTTTGGATAATTTCTTTATAAACAATAATATGGCAGAGAGATAATTTCTTTGGTGGATAATCTTTGGTAGGTAATGTAGCTATAGGAACATTTTTTTTATACTACACATCAAATTCTATGAAAACAGGTGAAGGACGATCTTGTTCTTCATTCCCATGAGACATAAGGTGATTCCATTTTACTATCATCGAAACAATCTTGGAAGTGTGGATTATGTGAAATTTCATTGGGTACTTTGCTCTATCTAGGGTTGCAATTTCGAAATCCTTATTACTAACAGTATATTGCTGAATAGCTACCTGATGTATAGTACATATTTTATTATCCCCTACTTCCTTTTTGCAGACAATAACAGGAAATATGTCAACCCTGACACCACCCATTGCACTGCAAGACCCCAACAACCAAGCAAGCGTTGACTACATCCAGGACGAGGTGTCGCTGCTCGAGTTTGACTTCCCTCCAGAGTTCTTCGACCACACTGAGATTCTGTGGAAGGATAAGGGGGTGCAGGCCTGCTACGAGCGCAGCAACGAGTACCAGCTCATTGATTGTGCTAAATAGTGAGTGGGTGGCCCAGTGGTGCGTGGTTGGTCTCCTAATGGTGAGTGGTTAGCCTTGATGGTGAATTATTGTGTCTGTGTATCTGTGAGGGTTTTAATTCTTTGCCATCAACGACTGGCTGAGCATTTATGCAACATTTGTGACAGCTTCCCTTTTTCTTCTAGATTTTTGTTTCAACCTTGTTTGGTATATTTGTCATCAGCAGTTTATTCGTATGACGTGACCGATTATAGAATTTGCTGAACTGATTGGGTATCAACCTACTCTTCAGAGACTTATTAAGTGTGCCATTTTTGACTGAGTGTAATTTTTGACTTGCAAGCCTCCTCTTGGTCATTTCACCCCGTGACAAGGGATTAGAATGCTGCTAGCACCGTAATACCTAATGTGTCATAAGAGACGACTAAATGGGTCGGAGCGAGGGGGCTAGAGTCCTCTGTAAAGAGGTCATGCCTCTCACAATTTGTTACATCCACGCGCTGAATCGCACCTTCAGGGTCAAGGTAGGCGAAACTCAGTCTCCGTCATATCCGCAAGAAATGGGCGTCCCCCAGGGAAGCGTCCTCAGTGTCACTCTTTCTATCCTCAAAATCGATCAGTTAGCCGACATTCTTCCCCGAGACGGAAGACTGCTCTCATCACTATACGTGGACGACCTATAAATAAGCTACAAACACCCCAGCCTCATAACAATTCAACATGAACTCCAGAAGTGCCTAAACCTAGTCGGGAACTGGGCTTCTCTAAACGGATTCCGATTCTTGCCCTCGAAAACTAAAAGCATGCACTTTACCCTTGTGCTTGGTTTACACCTGAAACCAGTCCTAACGCTGCACAACGCATCTTTAGCATTCGAGAAAACGATCAAATTCCTGGGTCTTATGTGGGACCCTAAACTCACGTGGCGACCCCACATCGCAGCCCTGGCGACTCGCTGCAAAGGTCGACAGGACTTATCCAATCGGTAACATCCCTGAAGTTCGGTGCCAACATGGACACCGGAATGACTCTGTTCGGAGCAATCATACGATCGCGCATGGACTACGGAGCCGTTGTCTACGAATCAGCAGCCAAAACTACTGTCGACTTTCACTCTACCATCGCAAACAAGGCTTTGCGTATCACAACCGGCACGTTCCGCTCTACCCCAATCGAATCCCTTAATGTGCTCGCTAACTAACTTCCACTTCCGCTCCGGTGAAACAAAATTTCCACTACAATACTATTTTAAGACTAGAAGTCTAATCAACAACCCAGCAATCAGCCACATCACCAACATATCCGATAAGCGCCTCTTTGCGACTAAAAAAATATGTGCCCACCATTTTCCCTACACGTGGACAACCTGCTGACCTCGGTAAACATCTATCGTAAAGCTATTAAGCCTTCATTTTCCTACCGAATCCTTCAAATTAACACACCAACATGGATGATCAACCCACCACCGGTCAACCTAGACCTGCAAATCGAGGAAGAATATTTGGAGCACCGCCACATATACACTGACGGCTCCAAAATCGCGGACGGGTTGGGAGCCGCCGCTGTGTGCCGGGACACCCCACTCTCTGCGGAGCTTCGCGCACCCGAACTAGCAATTTCTATTGCCCAAACACATCGCTTCCCCATATACGTCGTACTCTCAGACAGTCTGAGTGTCCTCACCCAGCTTAAAACACTGCACTACGAACATCCAGTTCTTCGTAAGATGCAGCACGATCTCTTTGTAATGACCGAGACGGGTCAGGCAGTGGAATTCTGCTGGATCCCCGGACACGCGGGAATAAGAGGAAACGAACTTGCGGACTCGCTTGCTAAACTGGTATCTACTCACAAAGAACAATTTTTCGCAATACATTACCGGGACTGGTTCCCTATCATTAACTCCCATATAACATCCCGATGGGATGAAATGTGGCAACAGAGTGGACAAAAAATGCTCGCAGTCAAACCCTCAGTCGGAGAATGGGAAACAAAGTTCACTAACAGAAAAGACTAAGTGTACATCAACCGCATGTGCACGGGGCACACGGGGATAACTCACAAACACTTGATGGATGTCGACATAGGACCAAACGCGCCACATTTCCCTGTTGCCACCAAGTGGCTATCTGCGTGAAACACTTACTGATGGATTGTAACGCACTCGCGGCAGCCCGACGAGCGTTCCTAAATCACCCGTGCAACCTACAAAGCCTACTCACGGACCCAACCTTCGTAAAAAGCTTATCGCTTCCGGAAAACACACCGGACTATACGAAGCTGTCTAAACCTCAAACACCTGTGCAAGTGAGGTGGTCTCTCCACCCTATTACGCACAGAAATAACAACAAATTTTACGAAGATACGCGTTAACTCTTTACTCTCCCGTACGCGCTAGTACGCCAATATGCCACAATTGAAATATGTTCTGACTTCATCTGAGCAATTGAGCAATTCTGGACTGACCTGAGTAAGTGTATTGAGAGTTTTTGAGGTCATTTCAAAATAGTTGTACTGGGTGACCTTCATGAGAGAGTTGAAGATGTAATGGTGGAGAATGTGATAAGAAGGTATGGCGTTCCCGGTAAAACTGACTGGAGAAAACCTGATAGATCTGTGTATGGAGCAGGAGTTGGTGGTCGGGAACAGTTTGTTCACGAAGCAAGATATCCACAAGTACACATGGGTAAGGATGGCCCGTGGTGCAGTGGTGGAGAAACCACTGATGGATTTCGTGCTGATATCAAGGAGAGTGGTGGTAAGGCTGTTGGATGTGCGGGTGTAGAGAAGGGAGGGTGGAGGTGTGTTGTGACCGTCTGTGCTGGTGGAAGGCAGATTGAGAGTGGAGCAGAAGTGGAAGGGCAACAAACGCTTGGGAGAAGGAAGAGAGGTAGTGAAAGTGAGAGGACTGAATGTGAGAAGTAGAGCCGAGGAGTTCGAGCAGGCGTCGAGGGAAGATGACAACGTGAGATGACAGGACTTGAGAGATACAGATACAGACACTAGGCCGCATCCCCCAGAAAGGGGGGTGGCCGACGACAAGGCGCACCTCACACCCTCACACGCTCACACTCACACAACTTAGCCTTTTTGTGCTAAAGGGTCCGGCCGGTAGCCCCTCAACTTACACTCAGGGTCCCGAATGTACCGAGGAACCGTCGTCAGCAGCAGGGCCCGACAGTTTTC
>SDVV010038734.1:0-10701 GCA_016164225.1 Gammarus roeselii | reverse complement strand
TGGGTGTCATCCATCGTGTGTAATGAAGGTCAGGTGGCCTGTTGTGTTAGTGGGTGTCATCCCTCGTGTGTAATAGAGGCCAGGTGGCCTGTTGTGTTGGTTGAGGTCATCTTTCATGTGTAATGGAGGCCAGGTGGTCTGTTGTGTTGGTGGGTGTCATCCATCGTGTGTAATGAAGGTCAGGTGGCCTGTTGTGTTAGTGGGTGTCATCCCTCGTGTGTAATAGAGGCCAGGTGGCCTGTTGTGTTGGTTGAGGTCATCTTTCGTGTGTAATGGAGGCCAGGTGGTCTGTTGTGTTGGTGGGTGTCATCCATCGTGTGTAATGAAGGTCAAGTGGCCTGTTGTGTTAGTGGGTGTCATCCCTCGTGTGTAATGTAGGCCAGGTGGCCTGTTACGTTGGTGGGTGCCATCCTTCGTGTGTAATGGAGGCCAGGTGGCCTGTTGTGTTGTTGGGTGTCATCCATCGTGTGTAATGAAGGTCAGGTGGCCTGTTGTGTTAGTGGGTGTCATCCCTCGTGTGTAATAGAGGCCAGGTGGCCTGTTGTGTTGGTTGAGGTCATCTTTCGTGTGTAATGGAGGCCAGGTGGTCTGTAGTGTTGGTGGGTGTCATCCATCGTGTGTAATGAAGGTCAGGTGGCCTGTTGTGTTAGTGGGTGTCATCCCTCGTGTGTAATAGAGGCCAGGTGGCCTGTTGTGTTGGTTGAGGTTATCTTTCGTGTGTAATGGAGGCCAGGTGGTCTGTTGTGTTGGTGGGTGTCATCCATCGTGTGTAATGAAGGTCAGGTGGCCTGTTGTGTTAGCGGGTGTCATCCCTCGTGTGTGATGTAGGCCAGGTGGCCTGTTACGTTGGTGGGTGTCATCCTTCGTGTGTAATGGAGGCCAGGTGGCCTGTTGTATTGGTGGGTGTCATCCTTCGTGTGTAATGGAGGCCAGGTGGCCTGTTGTGTTGGTGGGTGTCATCTTTCGTGTGTAATGGAGGCCAGGTGGCCTGTTGTGGGGGTTGGTGTCATCCTTCGTGTGTAATTGAGGCCAGGTGGCCTGTTGTGTTGGTGGGTGTCATCCTTCGTGTGTAATGTAGGACAGGTGGCCTGTTGTGTTAGTGGGTGTCATCCTTCGTGTGTTATGAAGGCCAGGTGTCCTGTTGTGTGGGTGCTATCCTCCGTCGCTGTGTTTGTAAGTTGTAATGGAATTAAATCATCGGCGCTGGTTACGTCATCATCTGTTCATTACGTCATCTACTGTTCATCAATTTGCTTCACCAAATTTTGGGCAATTGTTGTCGGTGTTTCGTTCCCGAAGTAGGAAAAGACGGAGATGGTTTAAATGTAATTGTGTTATGAGTGTTACAACATTGTTTAGCCAGCCTCCATATGTGTCTCGATGTGGATTCAATCATTCCTGAACAGACCGCCTGCGTGTCCACGGCTTGTACATTTCATTTCTTTTCTCACTGTTGAGATTCAGTGTAGGTCTACCAACCCTTGTTTAAATTACTAGGTGGGAAACCTGTTTCTATGTTTTTTTCCAACTCCCTCGAAAGTGTTTCTTTTAGCGAACAGCAGAGTGCCACCAGATTATGGTACGAGCCCAGGAACCGTTGTCAAGTGTATCCCATTTCTGCCTGTCCTTCAAAGTAAGCAGGTCTGCAATTTGGTGCCTGGTATCCGATAACAAAGCGGGCTATGTTTCCTTCTCCTGGTCGGAATCGTTGCTTTAAGCCTGTTCATAGGTGCAATGTTAACCATTTATTTGTAACGAATCTGGGTCGGAGTCTATACCTCTCTAAACGGTGAATTCACGTGCGTGCCTATGAGGCACAAGCAATGCAGGATGACACGCCTTCTGACGGTTAGCAAGCTGTTGAGCTGTACTCTCATTGGAGAGTTCATGTCTCTACACCAGCCTGGACACGCCTCCTTTTTTTGGGCGATTTTCCGTCATTTGGGTTAGTTTAAGAATTGGGACATCACAACACAATCTGCCGGCAGGACTGGAGGTGAGTTCCATTTAAAAAAACAATTTCGTTTGGTGTTATACTAGGGTGTCAAATATGTATTTCATATGTTTATTCACAACACCTCAGTATAATACTATGCTAGCCATATAGTTCATTTCTCGCAAAATTGCCTTTGTGTTTTTCTACAAGTTTGGGTGATCTTTTATTACAAGGTTGGTGAAACGTACCTTCTCTTCTTATCTTTTTACTTGCTTACAATTATAAGCCTACGATTATTTAGGCTACCATTTTTCCCGCAATGCCACAATTCCTCGTTATTATACAATCATAACAGTTTCACAATATTAATCATGCTCATTTGAGATGTTTATATGTTCTTGTTACCTTATTCAAAATAATATGATAACAATATCTTGTCATCATTTCAACCTTGCACCGTCCATAAGTCGAATTACCTTCTTAAAAACGTATAAACTTTCATAAAACTTGTTATATTTATCGAAGGAAGGCAATACCAAATTCGACGATTGATGGTTCACTTCATAACATTCACTGAATTGAAACAAAATGTTATTACTAAACGATTTTTCGGAAAATTTAGCATGTGATTATCAACCCACTTTGTCCTGATATACAACATAAATTGTATTGATTACAATATTTTAATTGTTGATTGGTCGCAACTGGAAAATCAAATATTATGAGATTTTTGAATGAAGTATTTGAATACATTCGTATGAATAAAATACCAACTGCTCTTCACAACGATAAGAACTCTGATGGATAAATGCGGAAATGGTAACAGGATTTTTGTTGTGAATCCCGTTGTTTGTGTTTCATAGAGCACCGCCGAGTGTTGATGGACTCCGGACAAAGAACTGGCGTGGATGAAAAAACTCATCCTTCACTCATCTTCTCATATTTTGCCCATCCTCAACTCATACATCACTCACCCTTCGTTCATCCTTCACTCATCCCTCACTTATATTTCAATCATTCATCCCTCATTTTGCACTGATCCTTCTACCTTCCTTCACTTATTCATCCTTCATCTTGCACTAATCCTTCTCTCTTCCTACACTCATTCATCACTCATATTGTACTAATCCTTCTCTCTTCCTTCACTCATTCATGCCTCATCTTGCACGGATCCTTCTCTCGTCCTTCACTCATTCATCACTCATCTTCTCTCATTAAAACTTTATCCTTCACTCTCATCCTTCGCGCATCTTTACTCATACTTCACGCATCCTTGACGAACATTTTTCTCGTATTTCACTCATACTTCACTACTCTGTCAATCAAACTTCACTCATCTTGTTCATATCCTTCACTCGTCCTGCACTCATTCTCACTCCTCCTTCATGCATACTCCCTTCATCTTTCCCTCATTTTCATTTATCTCTCAATCATCCTTCACTCCTCCTTCGGTCATCCTTCGCTCATCATTCACACATTTACCCTTCACTCATTCTTCCCCAATACTTCACTCGTCCTTCCCTCATCCTTCACTCATCCTTCACTTATCCTTTACTCATCTTTCGCTCATCATTTAGTTATCCTACATTTCTTCTTCACTCCTCTTTCACTCGTCTTGTAATCACATTTCACTCATCCTTTACTCCTCCTTCTTTCATTTTTAACTCCTCCTCCTCTCACCCTTCACTCATCCGTTTACTCAGTCATTTTCCCCTTGTATTTAATCTTGTTTCCTCGGAGGCAGAGCGACCATCCAAGGATATCCCAAGCCCGTTTACTAGGGTTTCTTCGATAAGGATATTAGGACGTGAATATTCTAAGAAATGAAAACTTTCCAACCGTTAGGACAGCTATGGAATTAGTATTACGAAGCAGCGAGAGAAGCAATGCAAGTATTCACATAAGGAGTAATTTGCCTCAAGCACCATCACAACTGATAGTTTGTTGCATTTACTCTCCAATCATGTCATTTACTCTCCATATACTCTCCAATCGTGTCATTTACTCTTCATATACTCTCCAATCATGTCATCTACACTCCATTTGCTCTCCAATCCTGTAATTTCTCTCAATTTGCTCTCCAATCATGTCATTTACTCGCCATTTGCTCTCCAATCATGGTGGTATGAACTATGGTGAGGAAGGCTGGTAAAGAAACGTTTCTGGTACAAAACGCAGAAGAACAATTTATTCAGCTTCCAGATAATATTATGGAGTTTAATAATTTTGAAAATGGTGTATTTCATTTCCAAAATGACGTATTCAAAATCCTTGAATGAAGCACCCTTAAATCAGTCGCTATTTCAGATAAACTGTTCTCCTTAACACGCACCTCTGCTTAAAGATTCAAGTACGCGAATAGTGTATTTTATCTAGTTAGTTGCCTATATTAATGGTCCTGACGAACCATCAAAGATAACGAGTCAGGTCCTGTTCGACTTTGTCTCTTTCTTCCCTCATGCTTGTAGACAAAGGGCAAATCAAAGATAACGAGAGAGGTCTTGTTCCACTATGTCTCTTCCTTCCTTCATGCTTGTAGACAAAGGGCAAATCACAGATCACGAGAGAGGTGTTGTTCCACTATGTCTCTTCCTTCCCTCATGCTTGTAGACAAAGGGCAAATCAGAGATCACGAGAGAGGTCCTGTTCCACTATGTCTCTTCCTTCCCTCATGCTTGTACACAGAGGGCAAATCAAAGATCACGAGAGAGGTCCTGTTCGACTATGCCTCTTCCTTCCCTCATGCTTGTAGACAAAGGGCAAATCAAAGATCAGTAGAGAGGTCCTGTTCCACTATGTCTCTTCCTTCCCTCATGCTTGTACACAGAGGGCAAATCAAAGATCACGAGAGAGGTCTTGTTCGACTATGTCTCTTCCTGACACTGCACAAGCCCTTGACACTGCACAGGTCCTTGACACTGCACAGGTCCTTGACACTGCACAAACCCTTGACACTGCACACAGGCCCTTGACACTGCACAGGCCCTTGACACACCACAGGTCCATGACACTGCACAAGCCCTTGACGCTGCTCAGGTCCTTGACGCTGCACAGGTCCTTGACACTGCACAGGCCCTTGACGCTGCACAGGTCCTTGACACTGCACAGGCCCTTGACACTGCACAAGCCCTTGACACTGCACAAGCCCTTGACACTGCACAGGTCCTTGACACTGCACAAGCCCTTGACGCTGCACAGGTCCTTGACACTCTACTGGCCCTTGACACTGCATGGGCTCTAGACACTGCACAGGTCCTTGACACTGCACAGGTCCTTGCCACTGCACAAGCCCTTGATACTGCACAGGTCCTTGACACTGCACAGGCCCTTGACACTGCACAGGTCCTTGACACTGCACAGGCCCTTGACACTGCACAGGCCCTTGATACACCACAGGCCCTTGACACACCATAGGTCCTTGACACTGCACAGGCCCTTGCCACTGCACAGGCCCTTGACACTGCACAGGCCCTTGACACTGCACAGGCCCTTGACACTGCACAGGTCCTTGACACTGTACAGGCTCTTGACACTGCACAGGCCCTTGACACTGCACAGGCCCTTGACACTGCACAGGCCCTTGACACTGCACAGGTCGTTGACACTGCACAGGTCCTTGACACTGCACATGCCCTTGACACTGCACAGGCCCTTGACACTGCACCGGTCCTTGACACTGTACAGGCTCTTGACACTGCACAGGCCCTTGTCACTGCACAGGCCCTTGACACTGCACAGGCCCTTGACACTGCACAGGCCCTTGACACTGCACAGGTCCTTGACACTGCACAGGCCCTTGACACTGCACAGACCCTTGACACTGCACAGCCCTTGACTTATGGACCTGACATAAATCGTGTGCAGATGTTGACCCTCAACAAAAAAATCGTAGATTCCATTACAAACCCTCTCATATGCATTCAGGAGGCAGCCATTCGGGAGGCAGCCAGGTAGCCATTCGGGAGGCAGCCAGGGTTCACACCATCCGTTAGCCTTTCTTGTTTACGATATGGTCAGGAGGCAGTAAGGGTTCACACCATCCATTAGCTTCTCATGTTTACGATGTGGTCAGGAGGCAGTAAGGGTTCACACCGTCCATTAGCTTCTCATGTTTACGCTGTAGTCAGGCGGCAGTAAAGGTTCCCACAATCCTTTAGCCTCTCATATTTTGCATCCTATTATCCTGTTGCCTCAAGTAAGCCGTTCGAGTCAGAGTATGCAAAGTGTATAAGCATGCTGAAGAATGGACGGGAATTTGCATGCCAAACCCTGCCGAAAATAATCTCTGTATTGGCAGCGTAACGGAAAGGCTCGCGGAGAGCCTGGTGAAAACAGCGTGAAATATTGTTGAGGAGATATGATTCACATGTTTAAATATTTGACCACTCACTAACTGAAGTCAGAACGGATTTGCATAGTCCCATCCACGGAAGCTTAGAAGTTTTTGTTAGTGTGTTCTGAACGATACTATTTCTAGGTGATCAAACCAACTCCAATAGAGAATATTCATGAACTTAAGTGTTAAAACAATAGATATGAAATACCCATTGGAGCTATTGTTAGAGAAGTTAAAGTACACATATTGTTAGCAAGCCGTTCACGTTAGCACGTTTTTTTTCGATCAGCACGCCCACAATAGGCCATTAGTGCAGGAATCCCCTTCTTTCATCGCTTATGTGAAAAAACTCCAATGAATACGCCACCACACAGACCAACTCACACAGACCTACTCACACAGACCAACTCACACAGACCAACTCACACAGACCAACTCACTCAGACCAACTCGCACAGACCAACTCACACAGACCAACTCACACAGACCAACTCACACAGCCCAACTCACACGGACCAACTCACACAGACCAACTCACGCAGACCAACTCACACAGACCAACTCACACAGACCAACTCACACAGTCCAACTCACCCTCCGTCTCAATTGCAAACTTATTGATATCATGAGCCCCTAATTAAGGTAACTCAATGACGTTGATAAGGGTTTGCAATCGTTAGAAGACGTTATGAGGCCTGGCCCAATTTAGGATGCCTTTCAATAGTAAGGGGATTAGTTCTGAAGTAGCACGTCAAAAACATTATGAGTCTGTGTGGTAACCGGAGTACATTTATGAGTGTGTGGTAACCGGAGTACATTTATGAGTCTGTGTGGTAACCGGAGTACATTTATGAGTCTGTGTGGTAACCGGAGTACATTTATGAGTCTGTGTGGTAACCGGAGTACATTTACGAGCCTGTGTGGTAACCGGAGTACATTTATGAGTCTGTGTAGTAACCGGAGTAAAGAAGGAAGAAGTAAAGAGGCAAAGTTGCTGTAGGAAATATCTTTTGACGATTATACTCACAACACCTCAAATCAGCGTCTGATAAGAAAGCTACCAACCCTCGATGTTGATCTAAGATTGTCTCAGTTTCATTCCTCGTCAAACTAACGGTGACCGATGTTAGTTCTGGAATTTGTTTTACAACAAGTTGGTACCAATGCTGGCACCATTCTAATCATGATAGTGACAAGGTCGGGCACTATCTTAGCCTCTTTGGTGTCAATGCCAGATGTTGTTTGCTGAGAAACATATTGTCACGTTGCATTGATTGTGGCTAGCTTTTGTGTTCTGCTCAAACAGTACACAGGCAATTAAACAACCAATGTTCATAGTAATTGTTCTTGGCTCCATTCCCGCACTTTTGTTTTTTGTTCTTGCAGTTCAGTGGCAATTCCATTCAAGTTGTGTAGGAGCATTCGTGTCTCGGTCCATTGGATCCTCTAATCCTATAGGACCACGATAGCTGATCCTGCCCGTGCTGCCGTGGGGCTTACATTGGAATTGAAATGCCACTATTCGAAGCCGGGGATTTGCAGAGTACGATGGTCGTATTCCAAGCGCTGAGTACGATGGTCGTATCCCAAGCGCTGAGTACGATGGTCGTATTTCCGGCGCTGAATACGATGGTCATATTTTGAGCGCTGAGTACGATGGTCGTATTTTAAGCACTGAGTACGATGGTCGTATGATGCACCCTAGGAATCCTTGTCAGGATGGGACGACGTGAGCGCTTCAACAACGTTCCTTTGTGTATCGTCCAAGAGGGCGACAGTTCCTTAATGTTATATTCAAAGGACCAGTTCTAATGACTGAAAAGTATTACCTGATATGCAACTTTTCTTCAGACTTCCAGCACAGGTGACGGTAAATGGTTGTGTTCCCTAGTAGCGTTCTACGCTCTTTGCTACCATGATTAAATTTATCGGTGCGTTCTGATTGTCAAGCGTTCTTCCTGGTGCATCCTGTACTATGTTGTATATGTACTGTGCAAAGGTAAAGACCAGCCGGCAAATGTTTTCATATAATCGAAATGATGTCAGAAGATGCAAGCAGAGGGGACAGACCGAACCTCTTTAGCTCAATCCCAACATTTTCTTAACTATTCTTCCTTATGTTAGTTGCATTGGAATTGTTGTCTCAAAGGCACTAATCGGCAAGTTAATTGGATGGCCAGCAGTGATTGCCATCAAAGGAGTACAGTAACTCCTTTAAATCATCACCTGCCGCCCTATTAACCCTTCGCATCGAACTTATCGGTACAAACAAAATGCGATTGCATGAGCATCGCCAGGAAAGCCAAATAATGCACTAGATTTTAATGACACGATTCCCCTCCTCCCCTACCCTACGTTGGCCTGTATCGTAGTTACATAAATATGTCTCTCGGCCTACAAGGACCATCTAAACGCCTCCATGCTATTATAACACTACAGCAGCCGCGTCGCAGGAAGAGCGCTGGCTCATTTGATGGCTACTAACATTCTCTACACTGGTTCCATTGACCTGGTGGAGAGGTGAATAAATACGAGTTAGACTCCTTAGAGTGCAGTGCCTGGTTCCATTGACCTGGTGGAGAGGTGAATAAATACGAGTTAGACTCCTTAGAGTGCAGTGCCTGGTTCCATTGACCTGGTGGAGACGTGAATAAATACGAGTTAGACTCCTTAGAGTGCAGTGCCTGGTTCCATTGACCTGGTGGAGACGTGAATAAATACGAGTTAGACTCCTTAGAGTGCAGTGCCTGGGTCCATTGACCTGGTGGAGATGCGAAAAAATATACGAGTTAGACTCCTTAGACGGCAGTGCCTGGTTCCATTGACCTGGTGGAGAGGTGAATAAATACGAGTTAGACTCCTTAGAGTGCAGTGCCATCGACCTGTTAGGGAGGCAAGGGGCATTCTATCAGACGGTTAGGGAGGCAAGGAAGAGGGCCATCAACCAGTCAGGAAGGCAGCTAGCAGGCGTATTAACCTGTCAGGAGGACAGGGAGCAAGGTCATCAACCTGTTAGGGGGGCAGGATACATCCTATCCAATGGTTAGGGAGGCAGGGAACAGGGCCATCAACTAGTCAGGAAAGCAGCTAACTTGGCAATACATCTGTTAGGGAAGCTGGAGACATGCTATCAATCTGTTTGTGGTGCAGGAAACAGGGCTATCAACCAGCCAGGGAAGCAGCTAACAGGGCCATCAACCGGTTATGGAGGCAAGAAGCAGGGTCATCATCTTGTTAGTGAAGCAGATAGCATCACCGTCATTCTGTTTGGAGTCATCAGCCTATTAGGGTGGCAGAGAGCAGGCTCATCAACTTGTTAGGGAGGCAGGAATCAGGGTCATCATCTCGTTAGTGAGGCAGGAAGCATCACCATCATTCTGTTTGGAGCCATCAACCTGTTAGGATGGCAGTGAGTAGTGCCATAAATCTGCGAAGGAGGCTGGGAACAGGGCCTTCAACCTTTTAGTGAGGCATGAGACAGAGCCATTAACCCATTGTGGAGGCAAATAACACGGCAATCAACCTCTTTGGGTGGCAGCTAACAGAGCAATCGACCTGATGGGGAGATAGGAAACAGAGCCATCAGCCTGTTAACCCATGAACATGTTAGTAGAACAGGGCCATCAGGGAGGAAGGGACCAGGTTACTCTGAGAGACGGAGAGCGCACTGAGAGGAGGTAAGATAAAAGAACAGGCCTGGCAAAGCTACAGCCGAGATTCTTTTGAGTTTTTATGGATTTAAAGATTTCAAATTCATGTTGGTATAATTACAGTTTAAGTTTTGTTATAACAATACACTGGTTATCAGCACCTGGCATCGTCAGCGTGAACTATTCTGAAATCATCGTGGGTTACCCGAATATACTTGATTTTTACTCATATGTTAGGGTAGTAAATAAAGTTACCTTGACATCCCACCAATCAATTGATGTTGTCGGAAGAATATATGAAGAAAAAGAATATCACTATATTTACCTTTTGATGCCTATAAAAATAACTAAAATAAGTTGGGTCAAATGACATTGAGTTTATCATGACAATGTATTGTTTTCATTGACCTTTAATTACGAAAGTGAGAGTAATGTTCAACATTGGATTGCACTTTTACTTATGCAAGGATTAGCCAACGAATCTTTTTTTTTAATAATTGCATGGCTAAAATAGCAGGTTCTGATAAGTACGACACATCAGGAAATTCGTTTTTATGAAACAAGAAAAAACGCATCGGATTGGGAACGGCACCGGCGAATAATAAAAAGAAATTGACGTGGGATTTAAATTTAGGAAGTAAATTACATTTCAAGAGTTTCTTCACGTATTTGTTTAGACAGATCTACGATGTCTTTGCCTCTTCAAGACAGTGCCAAACAAGATTTAAATACGTAGCACAGGGAACGATCTCCTGCTTATGCTAATACATAAATATATA
>SDVV010038733.1:0-10701 GCA_016164225.1 Gammarus roeselii | reverse complement strand
TACAATAGATAAATATAGGGTCACTTTTGTTCTTTTTCGTAACTCCGCTTGGAGCTTAGACGATTTTGGAATGTGCGTAAATGTAGCTGTTTCCTCACAACCTGCAGAATACAGCCATAGGTAAATGCACACATAGAAACATACAATCTCAATGCATGGATATATGAACCCAACACGAAAATATATTATTTTTGGGAAATCTTATCTTAATTACAAAACAAATAATAAAGGCAGTTAAACACATCACGTTTACATTCTATATATTTAAAAGTAGAGCTTTCGAGTGCGTACAGCTACTCATCCTCAGTACCTGGAACAAATGGAGAACAGAAAGCGAATAAGATACAGTAAATTTCGACAAAAATCCACAACAAATTCACATCTAAAACCTAAACCAAAACACTCAGAGGGGTTGATGATGCCATGTCATTTAATGTCGGCCTAGTTTGGTGAATCGAGATGCTTTCTAACAGTTTTAAATCCGGTCTGACTGTGGAGCCCACAACTACGAAACTACTTTGAACTATTGGGTGACCATTGCTGATTGCGTGGTCTCTAATCACGGGATGAATACAAGAAATTTCAACAAGATTTGCTGCGGCAAGAAATTCAGAAGAAGCGTGATCTACGTACGAGGATTAAGGAGCAACGGCAACTAGCACACCAGACGCTCCGTGACCTCACGTCATGGATAGACTTCAACCATCTGCTCTGCCAAATTAGAGATGTCAATGCTAAAAGATATAGTCGTTCCCAGCAAATTCACAGAAGAAAACTTTTTCGCCTTGGCTTGACCCACCAATTGGAATCCCTTAAACCTGACGATGTCATTTTTAATAGATCTTTACGGAACCTTTCCTCTCCTGAGAAGGAAGCGTTGAGTTATGGTTTGGAATACTGTTTTAATCCTTGCCAAATCAGTTACTCCTCTAATTTTTTAGCATTTGAAATTTTCTATAAATCCCTCGGACAGTAAATAATTTTCAATGCCAATATAGATTCGATTAATTCTGTACTTTCTATTACTAAAAATATAGCATTATCTTCATATTATTCATACTCTAGCAGACTGCTTAGGCATCATCACTCAATGGTAAATGCACATAAAACTCTGGCCTCTGATCCCTCGGTTATAATCTGTAAGCCTGACAAGGGTAACGGTGTGGTCATTATGGATAAAACTGAATATTTGGATAAAATGTTACAATTATTGTCTGACACTACAAAGTTTGTCCCTGTTGTTGGTGATAGGTTGAAATTACTATTCAAAATTGAAGATAAAGTGAACCGTTTCATTGATGAGTTGTCAGAAAAGAGTGTGATAGCAGAAGATATGAGGTCTCATTGAAAGTCAACCGGGTCGAAATTTCGGAATAATGTTTGGCCTACCAAAGGTTCATAAACTAAATCTACCTCTTAGACCAATTCTTTCAACCGTAGCGACTGCCAATTACAGATTATCAAAGTTTTTAGTCTCTCTGTTGTCCACACTTTGTCAGTATGAGTTTACAATTAAAGATAGTTGTGCGTTTGTTGATGAAATTACCCATTTACCAAACGTAGGATATACCATGGCAAGTTTCGATGTAGTATCCCTGTTTACTAATATTCCGGTAGACAAAACCATTGAAATTATTTTGAACAAAATTTTCACGAATGGTTTACGCGATTATTTCGGATGGTGCCCCCATGGGTGGCTGTGTGTCTCATACATTAGCGAATATATTTTTGACCTTTCATGAACAAAATTGGTTAGACAATTGCCCTGCCTCCTTTAAGACGGTCTTTTACCGTAGATATGTTGATGATACCTTCCTACTGATTAGATCCCCAAATCACGTGAATAAATTTCTGAGCTACTTGAACTGTCAGCATCGTAGTATCAAATTTACATTTGAAATTGAGAATAATAATAAATTGAATTTTTAGGATGTGTCTCTTACGAAATTGGTAAATTCTTTTGAAACTAGCGTTTTCCATAAGCCAACCTCCAGCGGCCTTGGTATGAAATTTGATAGTGCAGTTTCATTCAGTTATAAAGTTTCGTTAGTCTCTTGTTTGGTTGACCGTGCTTACAAAATCTGTTCAACTTAAGTCAATTTTACCACAGAACTCGATAATTTACGCAGATACTTTTGTAGAAATGGTTTCCCGATTGCTTTACAAGAACACATTTTTCTTAAAAAAAATAGATACCTTGTTCAAGGTGAAAGCACCTGTCACCACAGTCAGTAAAAATATCATATACTTCACTGCACCTTATCTCATGCCATCCAACACCATTGTTAAAAAACAACTTCGCTCACTTGTTCAAAAGTATTATCCGCAATTAGATTTAAGAATCACTTTCAACAATGGTTTCTATATTCAAAATTTTTTCAGAGCAAAGGACAGAATGCCCGTCTTGTTGCGAAGTAATGTGGTATACAAATATACGTGTAGCCAGTGTCAGGCTACCTACTGTGGAGAGACAACACGTCACCTACAGACCCGCATTGCTGAGCACAAGGGAGTGTCAGTCCGTACTGGTAGACCTGCACTCACCCCGAGCAATAGTAAAATTAGAGACCACGCTATCAGCAATGGTCACCCAATAGTTCAAAGTAGTTTCGTAGTTGTAGGCTCCACACTCAGACCGGATTTAAAACTGTTAGAAAGCATCTTGATTCACCAAATTAGGCCGACATTAAATGACATGGCATCATCAACCCCTCTGAGTGTTTTGGTTTAGGTTTTAGTTATGATTTTATTGTGCCTTTTTGTAGAAATTTACTGTATCTTATTCGCTTTCTGTTCTCCATTTGTTCCAGGTACTGAGGATGAGTAGCTGTACGCACTCGAAAGCTCGACTTTTAAATATATAGAATGTAAACGTGATGTTTTTAACTGCCTTGATTATTTGTTTTAGTTGCCTGAGGTGTTTTAGTTGTTCTAGTTGTTTTAGTTGTTTCAGGTGTTTTAGTTGTTTAGTTGTTTTAGTTGATTCAGTTTTTGAAGTTGTTCAGGTGTTTTAGTTGTTTGGTGCTATATTTGTTATTAGTTGTTATAGTTGTTTTAGTTGTTTTAGTTGTTTTAGTTGTTTTAGGTGTTATAGTTGTTTGAGGTGTTTTAGTTGTTTTATGTGTTATAGTTGTTTTAGGTGTTTTAGTTGTTTTAGTTGTTCTAGTTGTTATAGTTGTTTAATTGTTATAGTTGTTTTCGTTGTTTTAGGTGTTTCTAGTTGTTTGAGTTGTTTGAGGTGTTAAAGTTGTTTTAGTTGTTTAATTGTTTTAGGTGTTTGAGTTGTTTTAGGTGTTTTAGTTGTTCTAGGTGTTTAGTTGTTCTAGTTGTTTCAGTTGTTTTAGTTGTTATAGGTGTTATAGTTGTTTTAGGTGTTTTAGTTGTTATAGGTGTTCTAGTTGTTATAGGTGTTTTAGGTGTTATAGGTGTTTGTAGGTGTTATAGTTGTTTAAGGTGTTTTAGTTGTTATAGTTGTTTTAGTTGTTTTAGTTGTTATAGTTGTTTTAGTTGTTTAGTTGTTGTAGTTGTTCAAGTTGTTCAAGTTGTTTTAGTTGTTTCAGTTGTTTTAGTTGTTATAGGTGTTTAAGGTGTTCCGGTTGTTTTAGGTGTTCTAGTTGTTTTATGTGTTCTAGTTGTTTTAGTTGTTTAGGTGTTTTAGTTTTTTAGGTGTTATCGTTGTTTGAGGTGTTATAGTTGTTTTATGTGCTGTAGTTTTTTAGGTGTAATAGTTGTTTAGGTGTTCTAGTTGTTTTAGGTGTTTCATTTGTTTAGGTGTTATAGTTTTTTATGTGTGATAGTTGTTGTAGGTGTTTAAGTTGTTTTAGGTGTTCAAGGTGTTTAATGTGTTATAGGTGTTTTATGTGTTTTAGGTGTTTTAGTTGTTATAGGTGTTTAGTTGTTTTAGTTGTTTTAGTTGTTTTAGTTGTTATAGTTGTTTTAGCTGTTATAGTTGTTTAGTTAGTTTAGACGTTTTAGTTGTTTTAGTTGTTTTAGTTGTTTAGTTGTTTTGGTTGTTTAGTTGTTTTAGATGTTATAGTTGTTCTAGGTGTTCCAGGTGTTATAGGTGTTTAGTTGTTTTAGGTGTTTCAGTTGTTTTAGGTGTTTTAGTTGTTTTAGTTGTTTTAGTTGTTTTAGTTGTTTTGTTGTTTTAGTTGTTTTAGGTGTTTTAGTTATTTAGTTGTTTTAGTTGTTTTAGTTGTTTCAGTTGATATAGTTGTTCTAGTTGTTTTAGTTGTTTTAATTGTTTTAGTTGTTCTAGTTCTAGTTGTTTTAGTTGTTTATTTGTTATAGTTGTTTTAGTTGTTCTAGGTGTTATAGTTGTTTAAGTTGTTTTAGTTGGTATAGTTGATTTAGTTGTTATAGTAGTTGTTTTAGTTGTTTTCGTTGTTCTAGTTGTACTAGTTGTTTTAGTTGTTAGTTGTTATAGTTGTTTAGTTGATTATAGTTGTTTTAGTGGTTCTAATTGTTTTTAGTTGTTGTAGTTGTTTTAGTTGTTTTAGCTGTTTTAGGTGTTCTATTTGATTTAGGTGTTTAAGTTGTTTTAGTTGTTTTAGTTGTTTTAGTTGTTTAAGGTGTTTTAGTTGTTGGAGGTGTTGTAGTTGTTTTATGTGTTATAGTTGTTTAAGGTGTATAGTTGTTCTAGGTGTTTTAGTTGTTTTAATTGTTTTAGTTGTTTAGGTGAATATAGTTGTTTTATGTGTTGTAGTTGTTTTAGGTGTTTCAGTTGTTTCATGTGTTGTAGTTTTTTTAGATGTTTTTGTTGTTGAAGGTGTTTAAGATGTTTTAGTTGTTTTAGTTGTTATAGGTGTTATAGTTGTTTTATGTATCTTAGTTGTTATAGGTGTTTTAATTGTTTAGGTGTTTAAGTTTTTTTTTTAGGAGTTTAAGGTGTTTAAGGTGGTATAGGTGTCTTAGGAGTTTCAGGTGTTGTAGTTGTTTTAGTTGTTTTAGTTGTTTTAGTTGCTTTAGTTGTTTAAGTTGTCAGTTATTTAGTTGTTTTAGTTATTCTAGTTGTTTTAGGTGTTTTAGTTTTTATAGGCGTTCTAGGTGTTTTATGTGTTTTACTTGTTTTAGGGTTGTTTTAGTTGTTTAGTGGTTTTAGTTGTTATAGGTGATTTAGTTGTTTTAGTTGTTTAAGTTGTTTTAGATGTTTTAGTTGTTCTAGTTGTTCTAATTGTTTTAGTTATTTTAGTTGTTGTAGTTGTTCTAGTTGTTTTAGTTGTTTGACTTGTTTTAGTTGTTATAGTTGTTTTAGTTGTTTCAGTTGTTTTAATTGTTATAGTTGTTTCGGCTGTTTTAGTTGTTTAGTTGTTTAGTTGTTTAGTTGTTTTAGCTGTTTTAGTTATTTTAGTTGTTTTAGTTGCTTAAGTTGTTTTAGTTGTTTTAGTTGTTCTAGTTGTTTTAGTTGCTATAGTTGTTCTGGTTGTTTTAGTTGTTATAGTTGTTATAGTTGTTCTAGTTGTTTAGTTGTTTTAGTTGTTTATGTGTTTTAGTTATTTAGTTGTTTTATTTGTTTTAGTTGTTTTAGTTGTTTTAGTCGATTAGTTGTTTCAGTTGTTTTAGTTGTTTTAGTTGTTTTAGTTGATTAGTTGTTTCATTTGTTTTAGTTGTTTCAGTTGTTTTAGTTGTTCTAGTTGTTTCATTTATTTTAGTTGTTATAGTTGTTTTAGTTGTTTTCGTTGTTTTCGTTGTTTTAGTTGATCTAGTTGTTTTAGTTGTTATAGTTGTTTAGTTGTTTGGTTGTTTTAGTTGTTTTAGTTCTTTTAGTTGTTATAGTTGTTCTAGTTATTTCAGTTGTTTTAGTTGTTTTAGTTGGTATAGTTGTTTTAGTTGTTTTAGTTGTTTAGTTGCTATAGTTGTTCCAGTTGTTTTAGTTGTTTTAGTTGTTATAGTTGTTTAGTTGTTTTAGTTGTTTTAGTTGTTATAGTTGTTATAGTTGTTTTAATTGTTTAATTGTTATAGTTGTGTAGTTGTTTTAGTTGTTTTAGTTGTTATAGTTGTTTTGGTTGTTTCAGTTGTTTTAGTTGTTATAGGTGTTCTAGTTGTTATATGTGTTGTAGTTGTTTTAGTTGTATTAGTTGTTATAGTTGTATTAGTTGTTTTAGGTGTTTTAGTTGTTTAGTGTTGTAGTTGTTTTAGTTGTTCTAGTTGTTTTAGTTGTTAAAGGTGTTATAGTTGTTTCAGTTGTTTTAGTTGTTTTAGTTAATCTATTTGTTCTATTTGTTTTAGTTGTTTTACTTGCTATAGTTGTTTTAGTTGTTGAAGTTGTTCTATTAGTTTGAGTTGTTATGGTTGTTTTAGTTGTTGTAGTTGTATTAGCTGTTTTAGTTGTTTAGTTGTTTTAGTTGTTCTAGTTGTTTTAGCTGTTTTAGTTTTTTTAGTTGTTAAGTTGTTCAAGTTGATATTGTTATTCTAGTTGTTATAGTTGTTTTAGTTGTTTGGTTGTTTTAGTTGTTCTAGTTGTTTAGTTGTTCCAGTTTTTTTGTTGTTGTTTTAATTGTTTTAGTTGTTCTAGTTGTTTTAGTTGTCATAGTTGTTTTAGTTGTTCAAGTTGTTTTAGTTGTTATAGTTGTTTTAGTTGTTATAATTGTTTAAGTTGTTGTAGGTGTTATAGTTGTTGTAGGTGTTTTAGTCGTTTTAGTTGTTATATTTGTTTTAGTTGTGCAAGGTGTTTTAGTTGTTATAGGTGTTTTAGTTGTTTTAGTTGTGTAGTTGTAACAGGTGTTTAGTTGCTCGAGGGGTTTTAGTTGTTTTAGTTGTCATAGTTGTTTTAGTTGTTCTAGTTGTTTTAGTTGGTATAGTTGTTTATAGTTGTCATGGTTATTTAGTTGCTTTAGTTGTTATTGTTGTTTTAGTTGTTTTAATTGTTTGAGTTGTTGTAGGTGTTTTAGTTGTTGTAGGTGTTTAGTTCTTCTAGTTGTTATAGTTGTTTTAGTTGTTTTAGGTGTTTTAGTTGTTATAGGTGTTTTAGTTGTTTGAGGTGTGTATGTGTTTTAGGTGTTTCAGTTGTTTTAGGTGTTCTAGGTGTTTAAGGTGTTTTAGTTGTTAGGTGATTTTGTTGTTTTAGTTGTATTTAGTTGTTATAGTTGTTATAGTTGTTTTAGTTGTTATAGTTGTTCTAGGTGTATTCGTTGTTTGAGGTGTTCTAGTTGTTTTATGTGATATAGGTGTTTAATGTGTTATAGTTGTTTAGGTGTTCTAGTTGTTTTAGGTGTTGTAGTTGTCATAGATGTTATAGTTGTTTCGTGTGTTTTAGTTGCTTTAGGTGTTCTAGTTGCTATAGGTGTTATAGTTGTTTTTTGTGTTTTAGTTGTTCAAGGTGTTATATTTGTTTTAGGTGTTTAGTTGTTTTAGGTGTTTAAGGTGTTTAAGGTGTTATAGGTGTATTAGGTGTTTTTGTAATTTAAGGTGTTCTAGTTGTTCTAGTTGTTTTAGTTGTTTTAATTGTTATAGTTATTTTAGTTGTTTTAGTTGTTGTAGTTGTTCAAGTTGTTTTAGTTGTTTTAGGTGTTATAGTTGTTTTAGGTGTTTTAGGTGTTTTAGGTGTTGTAGCTGTTTAGGTGTTTCAGTTGTTTTAGTTGTTTTAGTTGTTTAGTTGTTTAAGGTGTTTTCGTTGTTTGAGGTGTTATAGTTGTTTTATGTGTTATAGTTGTTTTAGGTGTTATAGTTGTTTATGTGTTCTAGTTGTTTAAGGTGTTGTAGTTGTTTTAGGTGTTATAGTTGTTTCATGTGTTTTAGTTGTTTTAGGTGTTCTAGTTGTTTCATGTGTTGTACTTGTTCTAGGTGTTTAAGTTGTTTAGGTGTTTAAGGTGTTTAAGGTGTTATAGGTGTTTTAGGTGTTTTAGGTGTTTCAGTTGTTTTTAGGTGTTCAAGTTGTTTTAGTTGTTTTGGTTGTTTCAGTTGTTTTATTTGTTTTAGCTGTTTTAGTTGTTATAGTTGTTTTAGTTTTTTAGTTGTTTCAGTTGTTATATTTGTTTTAGTTGTTATAATTGTTTTCGTTGTTTAGTTGTTTTAGTTGTTCTAGTTGTTTTAGTTGTTTTAGTTGTTTTAGTTGTTTTAGTTGTTTTAGTTGTTATTGTTGTTTTAGTTGTTTTAGTTGTTTTAGTTGTTGTAGTTGTTTTAGTTGTTTTAGTTGTTTTAGTTGCTTTAGTTGTTTTGTTGTTTAGTTGTTTTAGTTGTTTAGTTGTTTTAGTTGTTTATAGTTGTTGTAGTTGTTTTAGTTGTTTCAGTTGTTTAAGTTGTTTTAGTTGTTATAGTTGTTTAGTTGTTTTAATTGTTTTCGTTGTTTTTGTTGCTTTAGTTGTTCTAGGTGTTATAAGTGTTTTAGTTGTTTAAGGTGTTTTAGTTGTTCTACTTGTTTAAGTTGTTTTAGTTATTATAGTTGTTTTAGTTGTTTTAGTTGTTGTGGTTGTTCTAGTTGTTTTAGTTGTGTTAGGTGTTTTAGTTGTTATAGGTGTTCTAGTTGTTTAAGGTGTTGTAGTTGTTTTAGGTGTTATAGTTGTTTCATGTGTTTTAGTTGTTTTAGGTGTTCTAGTTGTTTCATGTGTTGTACTTGTACTAGGTGTTTAAGTTGTTTAGGTGTTTAAGGTGTTTAAGGTGTTATAGGTGTTTTAGGTGTTTTAGGTGTTTCAGTTGTTTTTAGGTGTTCAAGTTGTTTTAGTTGTTTTGGTTGTTTCAGTTGTTTTATTTGTTTTAGCTGTTTTAGATGTTATAGTTGTTTAGTTGTTTTAGTTGTTGTAGTTGTTTAAGTTGTTATTGGTGTTATAGTTGTTTAAGTTGTTTTAGTTGGTATAGTTGATTTAGTTGTTATAGTTGTTATGGTTGTTTTCGTTGTTCTAGTTGTACTAGTTGTTTTAGTTGTTAGTTGTTATAGTTGTTTAGTTGATTATAGTTGTTTTAGTTGTTATAGTGGTTCTAATTGTTTATAGTTGTTGTAGTTGTTTTGGTTGTTTTAGTTGTTTTAGGTGTTTTATTTGATTTAGGTGTTTAAGTTGTTATAGTTGTTTTAGTTGTTTTAGTTGTTTAAGGTGTTTTAGTTGTTGGAGGTGTTGTAGTTGTTTTATGTGTTATAGTTGTTTAAGGTTTTATTGTTGTTCTAGGTGTTTTAGTTGTTTTAAGTGTTTTAGTTGTTTTAGGTGATATAGTTGTTTTATGTGTTGTAGTTGTATTAGGTGTTTCAGTTGTTTCATGTGTTGTAGTTTTTTAAGGTGTTTTTGTTGTTGAAGGTGTTTCAGATGTTTTAGTTGTTTTAGTTGTTATAGGTGTTATAGCTGTTTTATGTATCTTAGTTGTTATAGGTGTTTTAATTGTTTAGGTGTTTAAGTTGTTTTTCAGGAGTTTAAGGTGTTTAAGGTGGTATAGGTGTCTCAGGAGTTTCAGGTGTTGTAGTCGTTTTAGTTGTTTTAGTTGTTTTAGTTGCTTTAGTTGTTTTAGTTGTCAGTTGTTTAGTTGTTTTAGTTATTCTAGTTGTTTTAGGTGTTTTAGTTTTTATAGGCGTTCTAGGTGTTTTATGTGTTTTACTTGTTTTAGGGTTGTTTTAGTTGCTTAGTGGTTTTAGTTGTTATAGGTGATTTAGTTGTTTTAGTTGTTTAAGTTGTTTTAGATGTTTTAGTTGTTTTAGTTGTTCTAGTTTTTTTAGTTATTTTAGTTTTTGTAGTTGTTCTAGTTGTTTTAGTTGCTATAGTTGTTCTGGTTGTTTTTGTTGTTATAGTTGTTATAGTTGTTATAGTTGTTTTAGTTGTTTTAGTTGTTATGTTTTTTAGTTATTTAGTTGTTTTATTTTTTTTAGTTGTTTTAGTTGTTTCAATTAGTTGTTTCAGTTGTTTTAGTTGTTTTAGTTGTTTTAGTCGATTAGTTGTTTCAGTTGTTTTAGTTGTTTCAGTTGTTTAGTTGTTTTAGTTGTTTCATTTATTTCAGTTGTTATAGTTGTTATAGTTGTTTTCGTTGTTTTAGTTGTTTTAGTTGTTTAGTTGTTATAGTTGTTTTAGTTGTTTGGTTGTTTTAGTTGTTTTAGTTCTTTTAGTTGTTATAGTTGTTTTAATTGTTTCAGTTGTTTTAGTTGTTTTAGTTGTTATAGTTGTACTAGTTGTTTTAGTTGTTTAGTTGCTATAGTTGTTCCAGTTGTTTTAGTTGTTTTAGTTCTTATAGTTGTTTAGTTGTTTTAGTTGTTATAGTTGTTATAGTTGTTATAGTTGTTTTAGTTGTTTAATTGTTATAGTTGTGTAGTTGTTTTAGTTGTTTTTGTTGTTATAGTTGTTTTAGTTGTTTTAGGTGTTTTAGTTGTTTAGTGTTGTAGTTGTTTTAGTTGTTCTAGTTGTTTTAGTTGTTTTAGTTGTTTTAGTTGTTAAAGGTGTTATAGTTGTTTTAGTTGTTTTAGTTGTTTTAGTTAATCTATTTGTTCAATTTGTTTTAGTTGTTTTACTTGCTATACTTGTTTTAGTTGTTGAAGTTGTTCTATTAGTTTGAGTTGTTATGGTTGTTTTAGTTGTTGTAGTTGTTTTAGCTGTTATAGTTGTTTAGTTGTTTTAGTTGTTCTAGTTGTTTTAGCTGTTTTAGTTTTTTTAGTTGTTAAGTTGTTTAAGTTGATATAGTTATTCTAATTGTTATAGTTGTTTTAGTTGTTTGGTTGTTTTAGTTGTTCTAGTTGTTTAGTTGTTCCAGTTTTTTTGTTGTTGTTTCAATTGCTTTAGTTGTTTTAGTTGT
>SDVV010038732.1:0-10701 GCA_016164225.1 Gammarus roeselii | reverse complement strand
CATCACCATGAAAAAAGGGCAGAGAAAAATAATAGAGCCCAAGCAAGAAGAAATAATAAAATACTAAAATAAAGTGTTAATGATCTATAAAATGAATAAGCATCCATCCACCCCAAAGTGAGCAGAAGGGTAAGACGATAGCCGAGAATGAGGCTGAGTATGGAAGTGCGTCGGTTCTCCAATATTAAGGAGTGCAATATCACAAGATATAAAGGATGTTTCGACGTGTCCTCCACGTCTATCAGCTATGTGACACAGATCACCTACAAGAAGATACAGACACAGACACTAGGCCGCATCCCCTAGAAAGAGGGGTGGCCGACGGCAAGGCGCACCTCACACCCTCATACGCTCACACTAACACAACTTAGCCCTTTTTGTAACCTATATATATTACAAGAAGATAGGACGTATGAAGTTCAACAACGAGGTTAACGAATAATGCGCATGGACTTCATTGTTCATTCCTCATCTCATGTATTCGCATTTTACATACCCCATGCATTCGTGTTTTCTCAACCCCACGTATTCGCAATTTTTTATTCGCGATTTTCCAGTCTCTTGTACTAGTAATTTTGTAACGCTCCGGATTCGTGATGATTACTTCAAAATGGACATGTCTGTAAGTTCATTGAAGCTACTTTTGTCTTGTTCCATGGAATTCGAACCGGTGGCTCAGTAGAGATGAGCTGCGTCGAACCATTGTTTTCGTTTTTGTAATTCAAATACCGAATATATTTGATACTGAATTTAATAATGAGTGACCGTGATAATGTTTATGTTCATATTCATAAATTGAAAACACATTGCCCGACGATGGAAATAGATGCTTTAATAATGGTGATAACTGGGAGAAATAAATAGGTTACAAATAGTAACGGGAGATTTTAGGTTCGCCCACTCTTTGGGCCTGAGCTTGTGAGAAATTGGAGTACATGTGACTGTTTGAATTACTATTGCGCCTATGCCAGTGCCTGGTCGAGCATCGGCAGTGGGTGAGATGAAGTGGGCTTTATACCCACTGGGAAAAGATGGTTTGTACAGCGCCAGGAGAGTTTCCTGGAGACAAACTACCATTGGATTATAAGTTAGGGCTAGGTACAGTTCAGCATAGTTAGCACGATATCCTCAAGGTTTCATTGAAGGACGAGTGTATCAGACATGGGGTGTTTAGTTTATAGAAAGTTAAGGCCGGCTTCGGTTAATGATTTTTTTTTCAATTTCACTTACGTACACCACGTCACACACAGCCTGTCGGCCGTGCGCGACTAATATTGCTGGAGCTTGTTTTGTGGTTACGAGTCAACGATGGGTCATTTTCATTTCAGTCATCGTCCAGGTCAGAGCCAGTGCGCTTCGAGCTGGTCAGCGGCAAGCGAGTTCTTCCGTTCTTTCAATGATGATGAGCTGGGAGTGGGCTGGCTTTCACTCAATAATGTGTTTGAAGCATTTCCCTTAGGATTCTAATTTGGAGCGGCTTAGCGGAGTAGTGACGGAGAGGCATTTGGTGCCCAGATGAGGCACCAAAAAGACATCGAAGTTGAGAGGCAACCTGGTTAGCCTGCACAACTATTAAGGGAAATCTTGGTTGAGCTTGCAGGAAGGTGGGTTTCGACGTTGGTGACTGATTACGGGCTTTCATCCAGTAAGGCTGGTGAGGGGCGCGCTCAGGTGGCCGCGTTTCTTTCAAGTGGTACTGCCTCCAGCAAAGGCAGATCGTCATCCAGACTAGATCTAGGACTCTCATGGCGCGTCGATTAGCAAGTGATGACCAAGGCGAGGTGGGAGTGAGGGAGGCATCTCTGATCGAATTTCCGAATTACCGGACAGTGCAATAGGCTGTCGTCGCGGTATTCCCGGAACTCACGGAGGAGAAAGGGCATCGTGTTGTAGGTCAGGAGGCACCTTAATTATGGGCAACACCGCTGTGACTACAGAAAAGCTAGCAAGCGGGCGAATAAATTTATAAATTTAGCGGCTCCTTGTCTCTTGGCTTCGGGGTAGGAAAAGCAATCCCTAGTATCTCTTTTTCGAGTCAGTAATAAAATGGTTCTCTGAACATTTTGCGCATTTAGTAGGTTGGCTACAATTATGGCCCTGTGCGTTGTTATTATTGTTGTTGTTGTTGTTGCTGCTGCTCAACCACAACTCCCCCTGCTATGGAGGAGCCACAGTCAGCCCAAAACCGGAAGCCCGGGAACCCACCGACATGTGCATGTTAGGGATGTTTCAGCAGATGTAGGCATTTATATTATGCATACATCCCTGAGGAAGTTGATGCTGTCTATCGGACGTTCCCACAGATCACGTACTAACGTGATTTTGTTGTCGAGTCGGCCGGATGCTACGAGATAGAAAGGACGTGCCCGACCGTATCGGGCACACTCCTGCATCGCAAACAAAGGTCATAAGGGACATTCTCCAGTCTATGCTGGTATGACTGGTGGGCCGTGTGGCGCCCGCACCTAAGCCGCGACAGGTGGACCTGGTCACTCCTGGGCACCTCTGGCGACTGACCCCGCAAGACCGTGTTGACTCTGTGTTCACCCAATGCAAGGGCTGTGAAGTGTGTGTTTGTGTGTGTGTATCTATTTGTGCATAGATACGTTGTCTGTAGGACGCGGAATGGTCGTGTGATGGCCAAATTGTTTTGCTGGTGTGTTGTGTAGGTGTCTGTTGGTTTGACGGAGGTTCAGTAGGTGGTGACAGGGATATATCTGGTCTACAATCTTGTAAAAAAATTGAGTCCCTCTCATATCGAGATGATGTTTGAGAGGGAGGACCTTGGTTTCTTTATGCAGGTGGGAAATTGGTGTGAAGTGTGTACAGCCCGTTGCGTTGCGCAAGACCGTGTTCTGTATCCATTGTAAGGACTCAATATTTGTGTGTGCACGGTCAGAGGGCCAGGCGGAGGGGGGGGGGGGGGGTGCGTAGGAGATGATGAGCCTACTAAATTGTTTGAATAGTGTGGTAATCGATTCCTTGGAGTGACCGTAGGTGGAGGTGGTAAGTGACCGGGACACGTTCAGTCTTGGTATGACTTTAGCGCCAATGTTGTTTGTGTGAGGGTTGAATGTCATCCTCGCGTCATTAGTTACTCCAAGGATTGTGGTAGTGGGTATGTGGGGTATGCGAGTGTTGTTAAACGTGACATGGGGGTGAATGCGGTGTTCAGTGTTGTCTGGTGTTAATTATGTTAGGGAAGACTTGCTAGCAGACACCCTCATTCTCTTATTCAGCAGCCAGACTTCAAGAGAGGTCAGGTACTGCTGGAGGTGGGCAGCGGCGATCTCGTGTTTGTGGTGTCGTGTGATTATTGTGAGGTCGTCCGCATATGAGCTGATATAGATGTTGGGTTCTGTTGGAATGGGCAGGTCGTGCATGAAAGCGTTGAAAAAGGAGGGTAAAAGGACGGAGCCCTGTGGGACACCATTGGGGAAGTGGCGAGTACGGGATGGCGTGTTATTAGAGACTGCGTGTGCTTGTCTGCCAGAGAGGCAATTAGCAATCCATTTCTTGTAGTTTGAATGTATCTGTGTATTCAGTATTTTGTTTATGCGGACGTGTTTCGGAACTGTGTCGAAGGCCTACTAATGTCGATTGCGCATACCAGGGTTTGTTTGGCTGGCTTTTTTTCGTTTATGCCTTCATGGATGGTCTGGGTGAGGTTGGTTAGGTGTGTGGTTGTCGAGAGTTGGGTCCCAAAACCGTGTTGTGTGGGGGAGTGGGATGCAAGCATTAATCTGGTTTAGAACGAATCTTTTTAAGATTTTCGAGGGGATCGGGAGAACAGAAATGGGTCTGTATGAGGCAGGATCTGTGGGAGCTTTGTTGAGTTTCAGGATGGATATGATTTTTCCTTGTTTCCAAGTGTTAGGTAATGAATGTGTATGTAAATGTTAAAGATATCTATGAGGGTCTTAATGGCGTGAGGACTTAAATGTTCAAGGTGAATGTTGGATACGCCATCTGGACCCATTGCTGACAAGCGTTTAGTCTAGCGGATGGCGGCTATTGTCATGGCTGGTGTGAAAGATGGATCAATTTTTGGGTTGCTCTCAACTTGAGGACGTCATGAGCATCCTCACCGCAACGGAGCGGAAGCATGTACCTGTTCTGTTCTTCAATCGGCAGGCGTCACTTCCATGACCAAACCTATGCCAGTTGTAGCAGCGTCTGTGATTAGTAATGCTTTCTCGGACCGAGCACGGTGTCCAGCCAATACGGACATCAGAAGGCAAATAATAGAGTTTGAAGGTAAGGATGCAGTCGCCAGTGTACTCAACTCCACAGCCATCATAAGTTGAGCTCAGCGGCCTGAGAGGCTACCTAGGCTGATCTTTCAGGCTTGGGCTCCAGTCAAGTTCATGACAGGATTATCCTACCTCTCGTCGCTCACGGAAAGGTTACTTTCTCAATCGGAAGTCGTGAAGCCAAAGAGGAGTGTTGAGAAGAAGGTGACTGGCTCCGCACCCTTGTCTCCTCAGCCATCAGACAGCCCCATCAGACCTTTCAGGACTCGCAACAGCAGGAGTGACGGGTTAAAAATATTTACATTGCGGCCCACACATCGTAGCCACTAACTGTAAATGTTTTTTTGTGTTATGCCCCAATATTTTTTTTTTGCTAATTTTGTCTACCTCGACAGTTAACTAAGCAAAACTAAAATAAAAGTGAAGTACAGAATAATATAAAAGAGTAAATAAATCAGCGATAGGATGGAGAATAAGATATACGTATAATAAACGTATAGGATGGTGTGAGATAAAATAAACAACGAGAAAAAGAGATCAACTAGAAAAAAATTGAAATGAACAGGATGAAAATAAAAATTCACCCAAAATTAAAGGACTGAATTTATGAGGGAAGAAGTCAAGATAAGAGGAAAGATATGTTAAAGTAGTTTTAATAAAACAAATAAGGCAAATAGAGTTAACAAGGTAAAAGTATATCCAGCAAGGGGTGAAGAAGGAGTGATAGTGAAGAATATAAGGTCTGAAAGGAAATAAGGTGTTCACGCCCCGGTTGGGTCGTGACCTCGTGCGACCCGTCAACCATTAGCTTTAGGGGGGACGGGTTCGGACAGGAGCAAGCGAACATAGACACTAATTAAAGTCCGAAAATGAAGCATCCGCCTGCAGTAATCCAGAGCACTACTAATAGTTACTACTGCTCACCTCTTGGTCCTCCTTAGTCGATTTCTTCTTCTTTTTCTTATGAGCGTCCGGACTCTGATGTAAGGAAACTTTACCCTCCTCGCCTGTTGACAAAGATTAGATTAGAGTGACGAGGCTTTCTAGCGCTGTAGTCATCGTCCTTCTGGCGCCGAATATCAAACCAGCAAACAGTGCTGCATCAAGTTAGTCTTTGTTTTTCTTCTTTCTCAATGTTCAAGTCAAGGTTTACTACTGCGAAAAGTCAAAGTTCTTTACGCGGCGAACGTCTATGGTATGTACGGGTGCCTCAGGAGGTACAGGAACTCCTAAGGTGCTGAGACCATATGGTCTCAGCACTCCCCGGATGGCAGTAAGGAGGAATAACACACTACCTACCCTGCTTCAGAGCCCCAAGGATCCGCAGTAGTCCTTAAGGTGCGGGCTATGCGCTCCAACACCTGCTGAGGGGGAAGATGAAGAAGACACAGAAAACGGGGATCCCATGCATGGGATCTACACTATGTGTAGAGAATTTCACGCATGAGAACAGCAAGAATGGAAAGAAGAAGGAACAGTCGTAGAAAAAAAGATGCATGAAAGAAAGAGCGCAACTTGTCTGTTACTACCACCCGAAAGGAGAATAGTTAGAACCGGTATGTGAATGTTTGAGTGTGTCTGTGTTTGTGTGCAGCGACTATTAGGAGAGTTGTTAAGAAGGAGTCTGAGACAAGTTCAAGGAAATTTGAACTAAACATAAGATGCAAATGAGGTAAATAAAAAGTCAAGCAAATCAGGATAGGGGAGAAAATAAGAGATAGTAAAGGGTGAAGAAGAGGGGAGTCCGAAGGGAAATAAGGGTGTTCACCCCCCTGGTTGGGTCGTGACTCCGTGCGGCCCGTGAACCTAACAGATGCCTAGGGGGGGCCTGTTGACAAGCATCAAGAACATTAAATGAAACATTTTGATCAGTAACTTGGGCATCAACAGCATGATCTGATGATAAACATAAAATGTTACAATGAAATGGACAAAATTTCCCAATAACCAGTTGAAAAGTAACCGGTGACCTTTCTGGAAGATGCCCAAGCTCAGACTGGCTAATCCAGGTATACTCTGCCCCAAGATGTTTGGTAGCAGGTAACCATGATTGATTTATGGTCAATTCAAGTTTACTTTGAAGTTATTTGGAACTGGTGGTCAACCACCCAAGCAATAGTGTGCTGCGAGCTGGCAGCACTAAAATGCGTTGCTTGGACATTCAAGTCATCACTCTCGCAGCCAGCTTGACATAAGCTACACTTTCTCGTTGCCTTATGGGTAAGCCAACATTACCTAATTGACACGCATCTGTTTGAAGACAGCCTACAGAACCAATCTCAAGAGGAGCCACATACTCACCGGGTGTAACTGTGGTGCCGAGCTGACCCTCGCTGTCAGCGTCACCAGAAGACGCCAACCAAGAGTCTATGGTGCTCAGGCCGCCCTCGACGCTGGTGTTATGAATTACCAGGTCGGTCGCAGGTGCCGAGGCTCCTGCTAAGTTGGTGCCGCCTTTTGAACTCTTCACTGAGCTGTCCTGAGCAGTAGCACTGTCGCAGTTAAAGGATATTTTCAAGTCTCCAGCGCCGTCCAAAAGATCACTGTTTATGCCGCTGCTTGTAGGAAGGCCGCCGAAACGCTCGCTCATTATCACAGGATCAATTTCAATGTCGGACGAATAGCTCGCTATGACGATCTTATCTCCACCTTCATCGTCGCTGACGCTGCTCGAGCTTTTCAAACGAGAGCGATCAACTTTGCTTGCGTTGGTGACGCCCCCTCTGCAGCTTAACCGGGAGTTGGCCTCTTCTTCTCTGCTGCAAGAGACAAACTCGTAACTGGCACTAATGGAAGACGACTTGGCATCAGATTTGACGGACAGGTTTGTGGACGAGTGGATGCTCGAATTGGAACTTCGATTTGCGTGCATCTTATAATTAGTGGCATCGTCTTCACAAACACCACTAACACTATCAATAATTCTATTGCTCGCGTTATAATTGTTATTGACCGAGTCTGCGCCACCAGTACAACCGCCACCGCCCTTCCATTCTTCGGACCCAGAAGGAGCATTCTTAGCGCCTGCGCTGTGACCTGCCGTCACAGAGACAGATTTTCTCCGCGGCTTGAGAGGTGAGGGCGGCTTGACCGGCGCCCCGTAGTTGAGTCTGCTGACGTCAGGGATGGCGGTGGCGAAATCGCTGTCATCAAGGTCCTCCTCAAAATCCGCCACCATAGGATTATCACCTTGGTCTTCTTCGTCGGAGCTGGGAATCCAATTCATACAATATACATAAAAGGAATAAATGAGAACAATACATTGGGTATCTCTAAAATATGGGAGCACCATAAAAAACATTCATCTGTAATTTTTAATATCTCAAGAAAATAAACAACTCAAGCTGAAGGCCCAAGGAGGGATAGTGAATTTATTAATACAGCTCAACTTTTTTTTTAGAAATTAGTGGAAAAAAGTTGTAGTAAGCTATGTTAAAGTTTTCAGAGCTACTGCCCATGGTCACAGATTAGATTAGAGTGACGAAGCTTCCTAGCGCGCTGGAGCCATTGTCCTTCAGGCGCCGAATGTCAAACCAGAAAAAAGTGCTGCACGACGTAAGTCTTCGTTTTTCTTCTTTTAATATTCGAGTTAGGTCTACTACTGCGATGAAAGTCTACGGTACATGTACGGGTGCTACAAGAGGTACCGGAACTTCTCAGGTGCTGAGGCCATATGGTCCCAGCTCTCCTCGGATGGCAATAAGGAGGATTAACCCACACAGCCACAAGGATTTGCAGTAGTCCTTAAGGTGCCGGGCTTCGCGCTCCAGCACACCTGTTGAGGAGGAAGATAAAGAAGAGACAGAAAACATGAATCCCATGCATGAGATCTACACTAGGTGTAGGGAATTTCACGTATGAGAACAGTAAGAAAGGAAAGAAGAAAGAATGGTAGTAGAAAAAGGTTGCATGAAAGGAAGAGCGGAACTTGGCAGTTATTTTCCGCCCGAAAGGAGAATAGTTAGCGCGTGCGTGCGCGCTTGCGTGTGTTTATGTGAAACGACTGTTAGGAGAGTTGTTAAGAAGTCTGAGACAAGTTCAAGAAAATTAGAACTAAACATAAGATGTAAATGAGGTAAATAAAAGTCAAGCAAATCAGGATGGGGGAGAAAAGGAGAGTTGGTGAAGGGTGGAGAAGAGGTGAGTCTGAAGGGAGATAAGACTGTTCACCCCCCCCCCCGGTTGGAGGTGCTAGGGAGGGGCATATGGTCACAGACCTGTCCCTAAGCACGGCCTGCCCGTCGTTGAGGTCGTCTCTTCCTCCACCCCCGTCTTCAGCAGTGCTGAGGAAGGCTGCGTCTAGACCTCCGTCATCAGCCACGAACTCATCCACAGAAAGCACCGCCCCCCTCACACCCGCAGCTGCAGTGAAGCAGAGACTGTGTCATGGGACGATCATTGCTGAGAATTCATTGTTACAATGATTGAAGCAAATTCAGTGGTCTAACTGCAGATAGATTAGATTAAAAGTGGTATCTCTACCGGGGTTTCAATATCAGCCTAAGTGAATTCATCGATTCTGGTAGGTTCAAACTCCTTTGATTGCAGAAATGGCCACTATATAAAAATCAGTTATATTTCTTCTTCGAAAGAAAGGAAACTAAGGATTTGTTCGTAGCCCTCACAGTAGGTCCTCGTCTCTATGCTCTTTAAATAATCTGGCAAAGTACAGAGTAATGGACGAATTATTACTTTGTGCTTCTTTTTAATATTCACACTGCTTCGTATTGGTCGGTATGTATACCGAAAGCAATCACATTTTTTGTGTTGTGAGGAGACTTTGTTGCGTGAAATTAGACTCAAAAAGACTCGTTGAGCTGCCTGCAAGTGCATTGCACTCCGTCAGTAAGTGCTTCACGCTGAAGACTGCTCGGTATCACAGAGGACATGGCTATGCTATCGGTCACATGTTTGCATCTATCAGTGTGTGGGTTGTCTCCTGGCCGGATCCTGTAGAGCTATAAGAGTAAGTTTTGGTGTTGCGTGAGCATGCATGAGAGAAGTTAGCGTTATGCCCTGCCGCTGGCCACCTTCTGGAGGATTTGACCCAGTAGCTGCCTCATAACAGTCGTCAACATGTATTATGGATCAATATAATCTCAAGGTTGTCAAATAAAATGAGGAAAATATCGACATGGCTTTTGGTTACGTGGTGAAGTGGTAAAATTTTAGCTTTAGGGAATTCACCCCAACTGTATTTTATGGTTATTTACTCCAATAACAACAAATTTACCAAGGCAATTTCAAGAAGATGAGGGTACAAGTTTCAAGTTTAGGAAACTAACGCATTAAATTATTCATCTAGACATTACACCAAAGTAGGAGCCCCCCAAAAAAATACACCCGAATAATGCGTGGTGAAGGAGGCTTTGTGTAGGCATCCTATCTCTATGCTTCGTTGAAATGGGCCGTTAAAACAGAGGGGTATGATCTCCAAACAGAAAATCGACAGAAACCCATCGATGAGGGTTTATTGGTCCAAGATTTCTGAACTTCAATGGCAATAGCGCTCTGCTTGGAAGCAGCTAGTCAACACTCGTGAATCACCATAGCGAGGACTCTTAATTGAACACAATCTAGCTAATTTAAAACCTTGCAGATGAGGTTAAGTCAAGCCTCAGTGGCGCAGAGACTTCTAAATGTCCCCAAAATGCATAAAACTCTCATAAAGTTATTAAATGATTGGGACTCCTATTATTTTCTAGAAATAGGATCCGTGGCTGCAATTCTGCTAAAGAAGACTGCTTCCATCTGGACCGTTACTTCCCCCCACTACTGGATTGGGGAGGAAACTAAAACGGAAACAGATGCAACATTGACTGTAAAAAATGCTGAAGCCAAACAGAAAAATTAGATAGATTACGACACATTAAATTTCAAATAGTAATGACACATGGCGCTGGGACCGAAGGGATGCATGCAATCCTCTGTTGCGTGAGTTAACCTCCGCCCCCTGAGGAACATTCTGCAGTGAAAGCACCTCAATCTGATTGCGCAGCTTAGAGACACAAAGAGAGGCAGCATGCTGTCCCACTGCATTGTCTTAGAGACACGAAGTGAGGCAGCATGCTGTCCCACTGCATTGTCTTAGAGACACAAAGAGAGGCAGCATGCTGTCCCACTGCATTGTCTTAGAGACACGAAGTGAGGCAGCATGCTGTCCCACTGCATTGTCTTAGAGACACAAAGAGAGGCAGCATGCTGTCCCACTGCATTGTCTTAGAGACACGAAGTGAGGCAGCATGCTGTCCCACTGCATTGTCTTAGAGACACAAACAGAGGCAGCATGCTGTCCCACTGCATTGTCTTAGAGACACGAAGTGAGGCAGCATGCTGTCCCACTGCATTGTCTTAGAGACACGAAGTGAGGCAGCATGCTGTCCCACTGCATTGTCTTAGAGACACGAAGTGAGGCAGCATGCTGTCCCACTGCATTGTCTTAGAGACA